>VWYI01011501.1:0-47814 GCA_013399455.1 Anthoscopus minutus | reverse complement strand
AGATAACTGTCTCAAAAACCAGGACACCCAGATACAGACCATTATAGTTGGAATTATTTAGGGTTTCATCAGATTTTGTTAATTCCTCTGGGCTTTTCTGTCTAGCCACATGTTGGTTATTATGCTCTTTTCCAAAATCATCAACATGCAATATTTTTATGGTGTAAGAACAAAAGAAAGCATAGCCTCAGAGTGGGTTTCCCGCCACTATTTTTCTTAAAAAGACAAGATATTTGGTAATTTATATTTTGATAGTTTATTTCTGAGTTTATTTATATTTTTATAGTACATTTCATTTGCATGTACTCTCCCTAGGGGTCAAGTTCTGGAGGTTTGTGACCAGATTTATCTGTTGCTTGTGTTTCCACAGGATGACGAGAGGAAAAATGGCATGGCAGATTTGATGAATCAAAAAAAAAAAAAGTATGGCAGATGCCTCAACACCATGGAATGGCTATTTGCACATCACTTATTTTGATGCTGGAAACTGCATCAGATATATTTGTGATGTGGTATGAAATCCTCCAAAAAGGAAATTGACTTGAAAACTTGAAGTTGACACCAAAGATTTGGTTCATGGTGAAGAGCACAAAGAACACCAGCTGATCATTACTGTGAAACAAAGAGAGTTCATTCAATTCTGCATGTAGTCCTGACTATCCAGCCTCCTGGGACAGCTAAGGCAAGAAGGGAGAGAATATTATCAGACTGCCATTTGAAAAATGCATCCTGTCCATAGTGAGACTATTACAGTTATTTTCTTTTGCCAGTTAACACTGAATGGAGACTCTTTGGGCCCTACTTACCTCTCTCTGAGGAGTGATAATCAGAATTCCAGTTTCAGTTTCCAAAATACTCCTGACTTGTGTAAAAACCCTTGCCCTGTTGAGGATACCAGTGTTTTTGAGCACTTTCTATGGTTTTGTGTCTTTTTATACAATGGGAAAAATGTGTTACTGTAACAACTGTATCTTCAGCACTTACCTGATTACTGCTTTTATAGACAGGTAGGTAAGTAAAAAGACCTATACTTTTGCTGTGTCTGGGTGATAAATAAAAATGACTACTTGATTTCTTACACAAGTTGTATCAGATTTTTTTTAGGAGTGAAATTACAGTTTTCTTGCCTTGTCTTTTGGACTCGGTGTAAAATAAGGTTTTCCAGAAGATATTTAGGATGTCCAGGAGATACCAGACTACTATGCTTTGGCAGCTTCTTTCTGTTTGATAAATGTGTAAATCCATAATCTACTGTGTAATTTAGAGTTCTCCCTTCCTGTCTTGGCACATTCCTTTTCTTCTGCTGAACTACCTGAGACATTTTTATGGATCATGTATGTTAACATTTAAAACAGCTTTCAAACTGATTGTGATTAAGGTAATGATGTGCTTTTTTCTTATGCAGCTTACTTGTATGCAGTTTGTATACATTAGAATTATGTGAATCATAAGATTTTAGTGTGAAAAACATTTAGAGGTGTGCACAGAAAATGTGTTGTAGAAATACTTGAGTTCCTTTCCAAGAAGAGAATAGATTAGACCAACATGTGTTTTGAGTGGGTATGATCTGTGCTTTCAAGCACATCACATGCTTGGCCACTCATTCAGCTGATCACAATTCAGTTGAATAGCTCAAATCTCAGATATGCAAAAATACTTGATGAACTAAGCAAGTATCCCAGTTCAGTGAATATCAATTAAGTCCAGTGAAATTATCTATTCACGGGTGTCTGATAAATAGTAAAGGAGCTTAAAACTCATGGAATTACTCATTCATAACAAATTATTCACTCAGTATGAAATGTCGTCCACTTATAAACAGAAGGAGTACTGTCTTTGGTAAAGACAAGATAATGAATTGCATATGTTCTGTTATGGCATCTATCTCCTGCTTTCCAAGGTGCTTCCTAAAACTTGTCACAGATCTTTAGAACACTGCCCCTCCCTAAAGTATGTTTTTCTGAAGTTCCTTTTCTCTTTATATTTGGAAATATTTACAGATAATTGCTATGCAAGTGTCAGGTACGAAATTCATGTTTCACTGATCATTCTGCTCAAATAAAAATAAAATCCTCTCTGCACATATTAAAACCTACAAAAATTCCCGCATTTAAATTATGGGAAATCCAGTGCCAGCTCTTTCAAGGTGCACTGAAGTTAAATAAAAAGACAGAGGAATTTTGGAGCAGTTGCACATTCTCAAAATGGCCCCTCTATCTTTATGACAATCCTAAAGACCAATTATAGTAGCTCTTTGTTTATACTGATGGGCTAGAGCAGCCCAAATGTTGAACTGGAGACTGTATTCAAAGCCTGCTATAGTATTTGCCAGGAGTAAGTCTAGGAAGTAGAATTTATCTCTCATTAAATTTGGAACATCTATGGAGAGGTCCTTTCAGGTGAATTCAAAGGTCAAAATCCTTAAAACAATTTGAATACTAGACTTAACACATACACAAAATGATGTACAGGTATTTGAATGATCAATTTAGACCTGCTTCGGACTCCACTGAAATGGCTTTTTTTCCCCTTTATTTCAGTATATTTTGGAAAACTTACTGTTTTATCCACTTACTAGTTTCAAGTATTACACTGGGTTTCAAGGAAGTTAGCTGCTGTTTCCTGCTTATCCAGCTGTGTCTGATGTTCATCATGGTATGCTCTCAAGTACACAGCAGGAGAGTCTTTGCAGCAGTGCACTAGTGCACTTTCAGGGATCAAAGGGATCCTCTTTGGTGTGCAATGGTGAGGCTTTCCTATGCTTTTGTGGCTTTGACTTGCACCTGCAAATGCCCCTTGGCTGTAAACATAACACATTAAACATACTGCTGAATCCTCCCTGAAGTAAAAGGTGCTGTGCTTATATGTGCCCAGGCCACGAGTGCAGCTTCTGTGGTTCTGACAGGCGGTGAGGGCAACAGGTCGAAGACCTGGATTTGAAAAGAAGTTTCTCAGCAACGTTTCTTGTAAATTCTTACATGTGACAAGCTCCCTACTTGTGTGGCAAGCAGCAATATGGTTTGAAAAGGCACACAAGAGTCTGTGCTTGCATATTTGACCTTCCTGCACTGAAACTGCAGTCCCAGCATGTAAATGTGCCCATAGGGTAATTAATTTTCCCATCTTGCTTGCTCAGAGGCAGGAGGCACACAAACGTGGGGAGATCCCTGGCTCGCACCCCAGGGCTGTAAAACAGCCTATGTAGCGATTTCATGAGCAAGTCATATGGCACCTAATTCACAAATGTGAAAAAAGCATAGAAGTTCAGGGAACGGAGAAAGCTTTTAGGAAGGGAAAGCAGCAAAGATAGATCACATAACAGCCTAAATATGGGACATATCTTTAGATAAAGCTGAAACTGCAGCCAACTTCTGCTAGGAGTCTGCCAGGGAGTAGGTGCCATGACTAGCAGATGTGCTTCCTCTGTTTGGTGTCTCTGTATTGCTGACTGTTGAGACCAGAAGTGCTTGAGAGGACAAAGAGAAATGGGTCAGTGAGGTCAAAGAATTCATATTTCATTGCTCAGAAGAGTGCTTATTGNGCTGTTAAAATTATGTTTTCAGACTTCCACATTAGCAAGTGCAGCAATGATCACCTCCAGTCCAACAGAGCACTCAGGAACAGCTTAACCTCAGCTCTCAACACAGCTGTGTTTAATACCACCTAAATAAGTTCAGTGAGCGCTCAGTTGAAATGCATCTTTGTAGGGTGTACACAGTGCATCCAAAATTAAGGTTTCCCTGGACTTTAGAGATATATATGTAGATGCTTAGAATTTAGGTATTTAGACTTTAGAATAGTCACGAAACATCAGCCACTGGTACTGTTTAACTAGTCATCTGTTTACAGTAAGTGACCTAAATGCCCTTGATTGTCTTTACAATTAGTTGTCCCTGTAACTTTGTTACTCTAAAATCGAAAAAATAAATAGATCTTAAGGTGAACAAACTTCTGAGGTCCAATTAAAATATAGAGATTCAGCTTTTTGCAAAAATTTTTTTCCCCAAATTAAAATGTGCAAAACTAGTAAGAAAACGTCTAATCTCAGTATTATGCTTTTGCAAATATATTTCAAAATTATTGTCAGTTTGATTGCATATGAAGATTACTTTAAGCTACTGGATAAATGTTAAAGTGACTAAGCACTCTAACTAATTTTTAATCACTCTTCTTTTTTTTCTAAGAACCATAAAGGCTCTCCCAATTTTGGAAAAAGGCTTGAAATTACACTATTATTGTTACTTATACCACTTATTTTGTATAATTTTCAATTTTATCCAACAATAAATGCTTATGGAATCTCATTGAATTTTGGTTTTTATTGATAAGCAGTTGGAGTGTAAAACTTGGACATGGATAACATATTTTCCATCCAAAAATCACAAATACTATTAAATGAAATGACACCTCTGAATCAAGTTTCTTTAAAGCAAATGGTACCATTCCTGTGTGACAGGAAGATAAGGTGACATCTGTAAATATAAGTGGTCTGCTTAAAGTCATAAAGCACACAGCTGGCAAGAATCCAAGAGTTGCAGCTGGGGGCTTCTCTATATTAATATGCAGTATAAACATCAATTTCTTATTGTTAATTACAATTATTTGAAAGACAGTGGGTTTTCTTACAGGTTTATTGCTTTCCTTGAAGCAGCACTGATCTTTTTTCTGCTCAGTGTGCACCTGAAAAAATTACAATCCTTGTATTGAATGGATACAAAATAAAAATATCCTGTGTCTTTTTCTATGTAGTTCAAGGACATTAATCTTTTTAACTCTTGAAAGCATACAATACAGCAAAAACGGAATAATTAATATTTGGGAAAAGTGTTACAACATGAATATATTGTATTTGCAAGGTGCTTTATCTAGGAAAATCATCTTACATTTTTCCTTCAGTGCCAAGACATCATAATGCACTGGCAATGTAATACAAGTATATCTTTTTCTGTGCTCCCTTAATTCTTTTTGTTTAACAGAGAGCGGTTTCCATCATTTGCAAGGTAAACAATAAAAACTCCCAGCTAATGCTATCTGATGCAGCACTGAAAAGTGAGCTGAAATATTTCAGTGGAGGGCTCTTGCTTTGTACAAGTGTATCACAGGATCCCAAAGCACTAATGGGACCTTTACAAGGAGGGAAAAAAATGGTAGTAGCTGCCTACTCAAAGACATACCTTATCTGAATAGTGTTATTGTGAGAGATAGACTTGTGAACAAAAGATGGAAATTACAGAAACAGGAATCAGATATCACAGGTCCAGAATAAGAATGGTGAATAGAATATGGGGCAAAAGACTCAAAGCCTGATTGGCAGCTCAAAGAAAAGATGGTATTTCATACATTTTCTAAACATTGCTTCTGTGCTTCCTTCAAAGACCTGTTCAAATCCCAGATGTCTTTCCTAATTAAAGAACAGTGAGGGTTCTATAGATTGAAAGTGTGTGTGTATGTGAGTAGAAAGGAGGTGGATTTTATTTACCCTTTTCTCATTATGCTCTTTTTTGTGTAAAACTGTGTGACTATTTGGGGATGTAAATTAAATCATGATTATCTTAAAATAGAATAGTTAAAAGTTAAGCATTGCCAATTTATGAGGAGCCAAGAGGAAGAGAAGAAAAACAAATGTGTGTAGAAATAGGTGGAGGTCTTGCAAACTGATGAACTAGTATCAATTGTGGGACAGTATAGTCTGTAATAAATGCTTTGAAACATGTTTTCCAATGTCAGTTCTTCTCAGCAATTAGTCTCTTGAAGTAGTACTCTGTTGGAGCGGGGATAGAAATGTTTGGGGGAGTTTGACACTGAGTTGTTATTAATTTGACAAACCTACTAGGTTTTCTCTTTCATCTAGGAAAGAGAAATATGTTTTTCACAGAACTTTGTTTTTTCCCCTTAAACATGTCAGCTTCTCTTTTAAAGATTATTATTTTGGACTATCTTTTCATATTTACAATGTTACAGTCAAATGATGACTGACAAGTTATGAAAGTTGAGGAAACATGGAGACAAGAACTGCTTGAGCAAAACATGCAGGATTTGTACCCAGTGAAGTTGTATGTAAACATAAAGAAAAATAGTAGTGGGATGGAAGAAATTCCTTTTATGTCACAGTATTTTGCTGCACTATGTCACTCTTTTCCTCTTATGAGAATCAGAATATCTAAAAATTTGCATCTCAAAACATTTGAAGGCTTAAATTCAAGAGCAAAAGATGAGGCAGGTTGAAACAAACTTTTCATGATTACAGGTTTTGGCATGAGCAGTAGCAAGACAACAGCTAATAAACTAGCTGTAGAAAGTGGTGGAGAAAACAGTATGTAGGAATAATGACATGTAGGTCTATGAAAGTGAGTTAAAGCTATCATAAATACTGCAAATGAAAACTGAAATTGTCTCATCCCAGAAAGGCATGGTTACAATTTTTTTTGTCAAAAAACTTTATGTGAAAGTAGGCAGTGAGATTCCTGGTGAATTATGATTGGAGGAAATACTGGGCAGAATTTGTTTGTTGAGATAGTTGGAGGACATAGGCACAGGAGGGAGCAAATGCTGAGGGACAGTTTAGAACCAGAAATTCAAACAGAAGATTAAAGGTTAAGGGTGATAAAATTACACATGGCTGAAATAAATGCTCGGCTTTCACAGCCATTGTTCATTAGAAGAATTAATTAGGAGACTGTATGGCAAGGCTTCTGAAAAAGGGAGAGTAACAAAGGTAAAGTGTCTAGGAAGGCTATCTTGTTTCATCATGATATTATTCCTCTAATTTCAGAGCGGCAATGTAACGACTTTTTCCCAGTTATTGCTTGTTTCTTTTTGTTCTTACCTGGTTTTAAAATTTATGGTGTGTTCATTTTTCCTGTAATGCATTTTGAATGATATTATATATGGAACATTGTTTTATTACAAAACAATATGCTGCATATTTACAACTTCTTTGATGACAAAGGGCCAAGTTCTGTCAGTATACAAACAGGTGCACCTCAGTTTAAGGTCTATATTATTCCTGTTTATTTATGTCATGTCAAGGCTGAAATTGGTCTCAAGCACATATGTAAAAATCTAGGCCTTTTTCTTGTGGATTCAGTACTCATGCATCATCAGCCTAATACATTTCTGTTTTTACAAGGGTTATACAAATTTCTGCTTCATTTTAGCAAGAGCTTGGAGGTAGCAAATAAACTGTAAAGCCTAATAAAATCCTACTTTCAGGCAAACCTTCTTGTATATAAAATTGAAGAATACAAAGTGCCAGGGGCTTGTATTAGTACCATCCATTTTGTTAACATTTTTCCAATTTATCTTGTGTTACAAACCCTCAGAGTACTGTGTCTATTGTAAATATTTAAGCATTACCGTTGACATAAAGATAATGCTGACAAATTGAGTTAACATTTCTGCTGAGGATTACTGACCATGTGTAGTGCAGAACAACTTTAACACCCACACCAAGCGCTGTGCTCATGCCAAACTCTGTTTAGTCTACAATAAGGCAGTGTCCCTCAAATGAATTTTTAGCTTTGATTTACACAAAACATGAAACAACCTTTCTTGGATCAATTAATTGTTTGACTTTCCTAATACATTTCCATTTTAACTAGATTATGTCTGTATCACAGGACAAGTAATGGTTGCAAGATGTTAGTGCTCTCATGTGGGTGGGTTTCTGTGTGCACACGTGCATGGTTCCATTGCTCTTTCTCCAATTTACTACCTTGTGTTTTACGTATCAGCCTACAGGTTACTCCTATCTGCGTGCATTTTCAGTCCTACCTAGGTGTGCACAGCTAAAGGCATGAGAGGGTTGTTGATGAGTGTTTTCTCTTCCAGGAAAAAAGCTTTTGCAGCATCTTCTCCCTTTTGACAAACCATATGCAATGTGGAAATAAAGAATTTAGGTGGATGTTTGAAACCATTTATTCCAGAGGTGTGATATTTATATGCTGTACTTTACAATTTGGTGGCACTTGCACGCCACAGTCTTTCAAAGTACCAAGAAATGTGAATGTTGGATTTGCAACCACATAATTGGCATCCTGGACAGCACCAACACTGATATGAAGAAGACTGTAAGGCCCACATATATGACCTCAATTTACAAAAATATTGAACCTCAAGTAATTTTCAACTTTACAATAAGCAAGGTAGGTGCATGTTAAAATTTCTCAACTTGAGGAAGTGTCTGTGAACATTGTGAGATACATTAATTCTTCTGTGATGATAGAATTCAAGAATGAGTTAATATTAAGCCCTGATTTCTAAATTTTGGACTGTGTAAACACTGACAGAACTGATGCGGATCAGGATGCCACATTGCAATTTGGTTACACAGCATCCTTCCCTCTTCAGTATCAAATTTCCCACATTGCTTCATTATGATAATGACAGATTTCCAAAATGTGTTTTACTATAAGGCAACTAAATCAAACCTCATGCATTATCATTTCTTCAACTGATAGACAGTATTTTTCACATTTGTCTCCAAATATTATGTCAATTAACAGTCCTCCTAGTAGATCAAAGATATTTTACAGAGTGGGTTTAAAACTCTTTTCCTAGCTTTCTAGTGAGGAGACCCAGACAGACTGACTGTGGCCTAACAAGGACACAGGTCTCCAGCTCTTGTTATACTCCTAAATCCAAGGAGCTGTAAATCCCAAGATATGAAACAAGGATAAATCAGAGCCTAAAACTACTGTGCTTTCTTGAGCAATGAAAGAAAACTGACATTCTGAAGAAAATGATAAATATCATATCTGAGATGCTTGCACCAGGTAAAATATACCTTCGTTAAAACAAACTTGAAAGAACTAACCAAACCTTTGTTACTTTCATCTGGATTCATGTACAGGGCTCCTCTTTATGCAAACTTGGAGGCAGCATTAGAGCTTGAATCAGAAACTGCTCGCCTCTGAGATACAGTGAGATGCTTCCTTGGGGGCCCATGACACTAGCACTCGATGGGGAAGGTGAAACTCATGTCAGTCGAGAAGAGAGAAGCAGCTCAGATGAGGTACGAAAAAACCTTACTGTGGCAGTTACAGCTAGCTTTTGTGATTTAAACAAGTTCCTATATATTGCACTAGGTGCTATCAGCAATGGAGTTTTCACAACTCTGACCTTTCTTGGCTTGGCCACCTGATTCTCCTGGTTCCTTGCAAAAATCACAGCTCTCATTCCAAGAAATAACTGAGGTCCTGTGAAGTCCTTTGCACAGGACTATGAGAACAAATTAAACTTGCTTTGAGGCCTGAAGCAGGAGGAATATCTGCAGTGTAGAAAGACGCAGTCCTGATCAGGATAATTTAACAGTAAAAACAAAGTGCTAGTAAGATACCAGGGGGTTTGTCAGAGCCAGTTGTAACTTGCAGTTTCCAAGACCAGCCTGCATCTCTATATTTAGCCAATCAGTAGGGGAACTTAGCTTAAAAATACAATAAGCACCCTATCTTAAACATTTTACATTGTACCTTAATTGCTTCCCTGGGAACTGGTAATGCTGGTATAGCGTCTGAGTTCTTTACAACCTTAATACGTGTCTGTTCTCAGTACAGCCCCGTAAAACTGGCAAACAATTAAACAAAGACACACTAGAAGAAATGATCCATCCTTAGTCATAAAAAAAGATCATCGATACAATAACATCTAATTGCCAAGTTTTACTAGAAAATTTTAGAAACTAATTGTACCATAAGAGATGAATTTTACTGTTTCTTTACCTCAACCATCTATTGTTTTACTTGTCTTCTCTGCCATGTCCTATATTCCTGTCCATTCTCCTTTTACTTTTCTGCCCTTCCTTGCAAGTCTGTTGCCTTGCTTCCTTAGAAACAGGAATTTACTCTTCCCTTTTCTTCCTTGCCTGAGTGGAAGAAGCTTCTAACCACTTACACATGCCCTAGTTTCCAGACAAACAATAGCCAGCAGTTCTGCACAAATCAGTGTGTAATTTATTTATAAGGTGCTCTTCTGCAAAGGACTTTGTCCATGTGGCGCTCAGGAAAGGCACTTATATGAACACTCAGCAAGTTTTCTAGTATGCTCTCAAGTGGCATCAAACAGAACGTCTTTCTCATCGGCTATCTGCCTGCTTACCAGGAAAACTCAGACCACGGAAATCCATGTTTGGATAACTTTTTATAGGGACAGGTTTAACACAGACACAGTATCTTTGGGTTTGTACTAAATAATTTATTTGTGTTTGGCCACTAATATGTGTATAATAAATTCATTCTCTTTCTATTTGAGTCTCTGCATAGCTTTTTCTTTACACATCTTCCCTTACAGAAGTTATAGCCTCCTACTTTGCACAAATAAATTCTACTGCTTTTGAAATCACTGCTTAAAAGTGCAGGGATCTTATTCTAGCTAGGATTCCTAGGGATCTTTTCACAGCTACTGAAAGAGTTTCAGAGATATTTGTGTCTTAAAGTAATAGAAAATGAAACACATTCGTCCACACATATCATGCTGCTTATTTTGAAAAGAAACAGGCTGGGAAAACTCATGTCTTGACAGCATCCTTCCTGTAGAGAGGCAAAAGCAAAGGTTATGGCTCCTGGGAAAAATATTGTGTTAGTAGGAGGATCATTAAGCACATTAACACTGTCTTTAATGATCTTTACTAGGAATAAGGATTATTGTGAGTCTAAATTGGAACAGGGATTATTGTGAGTCTAAATTGGTGCTTTAATTGGCGACTGAAAAGAGGGAGTAATGAGCTTGGTATATCAACATTTACAAGCAACATCTAAATGCCTGGGAGGAACTGAGCACACTGTGAAACTACAGAACTACTCCAGCAGAAGGTGAAGTGAAAATTGATTCTTGAGTTAGAAAATAAGTAAATCACTTTAAACGGGGAAAGATAACATGAAAGGTTAGAGGGAGGGAGTAGAATTGG
This sequence comes from Anthoscopus minutus, assembly GCA_013399455.1. NCBI lineage: Eukaryota > Metazoa > Chordata > Aves > Passeriformes > Paridae > Anthoscopus > Anthoscopus minutus. The sequence goes on along the minus strand of VWYI01011501.1, from coordinate 36,911 downwards.
TGTTGGTCCAGAGTTAACTTGCTGTATGATGTAAATTGGACTTTTCCACTAATGTTTTCTGATGTCTTTTGCTGCCTAAATGACAAAATGCCTATGAAGGGGCCTCTGTGCTGAATCTCAAAGAATTGTTTGAGAAGAAGAGCTGGCTACCTACTGTTCCCTGTTGAGGCTTACAAAAGCATCTCACAAACAACAGAAATATCTTTCTCAGCATTTCCAGACTGTTCTTACTGCTCAGTTTGTGGTTAACATACATAAACCTATGCAAAAAACACACCGGTAGAATAGGACTGTGTACAGACTCATGTCAGAAAGGTGGGTTGATAATAATCTCCCTGTACATACAGTGCTATGGTTACACATGAAATGTCTTCTGGGCAATGCTTCCACACCAAATGGTACTGATAGGAGGACAAAATTCAGTACTAAGAAGGGCTGCTGTGGAGATGAAGCACAGACAGGTTGGGGTTTTTTTTGAGCTGTTTAAAATATAGCTAAAATCTTGAAGGAGGATAAAGTGCAACAGCCAGTCAAGAGATAAACTGCAACAACAATCAGTCTCCATGAGCATGTGGAGAGACGGACATGTCAACAATACAGAGGAATTATGAACGACTTAACAATAAACGAGGTAGCTAAGAACAGTAGAAGAGATTTTAGAGGAGGAAACCTCCAGGCCATGAGAGCTATTAGCCATGGAAAAATCCCCTGGGGAGGAGCAGGTATTCTGTCCCATGGAACATGAAAAGCCAGACCGGATAACATGCTGCTAGGAATACAATAGGGGCTGTACTCCTGCATTGAAAGGCAGTTAGAACAGAGGAGTCCATAGGTTATTATTTGCAGATCCTATGATTACTGGAAGGATTGATAGCCCCCCAAAAATGGTACCCTGCTGCTCTTTTTGAACAGAGGGATAAGACGGACCCTTCCTGCCCAGGAGGGAGCCTCAGATACATGTATGCAATTGCTTCACCTGGCTTAATGCCCAACTATATTTTTGTTATTAGTGGAAGCTGTTTTGTTTTGAAGCCTAACGGCAGATGAATCCCTCCCCTGTGCCATCTACCCCAGCTTAACTGGGTACATGTTGGCTTGGTTTATAGCCTGGCACTGCTGTTCAGACTCTTGAAGCTTTTGGTAGGATCTGTCATATTTTCAAAGAAATGCCAGCTTTCCTCAAATGATTTTAAAAATTCTAATTTACATATCTGTGCCGTTCTAAGAACTGAGTACTTATAAATCAGGGCAGACCTTGTCCAAATACTTTGAAACTCTGCAGGAGGACAAAAGATGTTACAATAAATGGAGCAGCTCATTTTATTTGAAACATAGACAATTAAGATTCTTCAATTTTTTACCAAATATATATGCGATGTTAAAATTCACTGACCCAGAGGAGAAATCCTATAAAGCCACTCAGCATGTCCTTTATTCACTATAGAGACACAGATCTATGAAATGGAATCAAGGCTTCCTCATAGTTGATTGATAAATCTACAACCCAGTAGATGTGTACATTTTTAAATTTTAGGTAGTGTAACTACCTGTATATAGGATGGGGATAAAGCAACACTTGCATCCTGGTAATTTGCTCTTTTGGGAGCAGAAAGTTTCCCTCCTACTCACACATGTTCTCAGAATATTTCATCAGTGGGAACAGTAAGTTCTCTTCACAGATTCACTCTTGGTGCAATTCTTGATTGAGAGGGTTCCTTTAGGAGCTTGATTGAGAGAGCTCCTTTAAGCTCATTTCCACTGAAAACGAGACTTTCAAGGACATATGGTATTTTCACAGTGTAAAAGTGTTTGACATGCACTTGCATGCTGCAAAAAAAAATGGATATCTACAGATCCCCACCTTAATTTTATATGCAACCCAGAATTAATTACTTTGGAAAGGCTTAAATCATCACTTTCATTTCTCCATTGCACACAACGAGAATGGCCCTGGTCACAGTTTTTGCAAAATTGTGCTAGTAGACAGGCTGTGATCTTTCCAGTTTGGGAAAAGCCAAAGAAAGAAGGATGAAGGGAAATACTTCCTCTGTTATTTGATATAACAAAAAATTGCTCATTATCTTAAAAGAATACATTAAAACCTATATAAAGATGAAATCGTCTATTCATCCTAGAGTAACTGGGAGTTACCCACTCTGTCTAGATGAATGGAATTTTAAGCTACAATAGGAAACAAAGGCAAAACTGCAAGGCTTAGATTGCAATCTTTGGATGTACCAAAAAGTCAGTTTAATGTACTTTTCATAGCTGATAAGGGAGAATTTCATGATTAAAATTTTATTCCTTCTATGGGCTTGTGAAAACAAGCACTTGGGAGAAAAAGAGGTTTTGGAGACTTAGAGACAAACACAGTCAGTGGTATGCCAAGAAAATAAAATTAGCAATAATGCTGGAGGCTAAAAGCCACAGAACCCATACCCAGAATGTGCCTGTCAGCACGGTGAGCTTTCACCCGTTTGTTGTCAGCTGTGTCGGAGTCACTAGGGATGAAAGCAGAAGTGAAATACGTCAGCCAAGAGATGCTCAGTGTTGCAGGGTGCCCAAGAGTTGCTCCTTTTTTTGAAGTGAATTTGGTGAGATGGAGTCTCAGCTCCACATTTGGGAACCTCGACGAATCCCTGCCGGAACTCCTCGCCCTGGCGGCGAGGGGGGCGGGGCTCAGGACCGTGTGGGCGTGGCCAGGTGCTGTTACCTGTGCGACACGTCACCGCTGGGGGTGTGGCTTCGGGGGGAAAGGCGGGCGTTGTTCAGGTTCTGCCGCTGCTTTCCCGTTCCTCCAAAACGCAGCTTGGCGATCCAGCGCTGAAAAAGCAGCAGCAGTGTGGGAAGCATCCGCAAGGAACAGAGCGGTGGAGTCCAAGCCCGGCCAAATCTGACCTGAGCCGAAAGGCACCAAACGGAAGGGAGCGAGGAGAGCCCTGGGGAACGGTCAAAAGTGGCAATGCCAATGCTGGATGCAGCCAAGAAGATCAAGCCCAGCATCCCAAACAGTGGTGTGGCACAAGACAGACCATCTGGCTTTTGGGGATTTGTCCATCATTGTTTTCCTTTGTGTCTTGCAGCACTCATAATCTTGTCTTCTTCTGGGGAAAGCAACATGGACACAACCTGTGGGGAGAACCTGACGTCTTGTCTTTGACCCAATGGCCAAACAGAACTAAGCTGAGGTGGTGAACACCTTTTGTGTGCAAAACACTTTCTCTTTTTGCATACTTATTTTGCCAATATTGTTGCTGTTCCTGTGAGTTTCTTATTCTGTTGCTTTTTTCTTCCAGGAGATTGTCATCTCAATATACAGTCTCTGCCTTTCCCCCTCTCTTATCAGAAGAGGTGGGGGGAAGGTGGGAGGCTTATTTGGAGTTTAATTTCCAGCTGTTGATAAACAAACATATGATATACAACCAATTAGAAATCAGAATATATGTGGCTGTACAGGTTACTTCTGGAAACTACCAAATCTCCCAATGTCCTGAATTAAAGGCCTGTAAGCATTTTCAGATCAAAACAAGCTGTTTTGACAAGACAAGTGCCTGAAATGTGACCCTTGGGAAGACATTCTAGGTAGAATTTATTTGATTTCTTATAATCAGTGTGCTTAATGAATAGAAATGAAAGCACACAGAATTGTGAGAGGAATGCAAGCCCCAGCAACTTCAAAAAGACCCCCACAAAATTAAGCTACTTACAAGAGTGTCCTAGAATGGGAGGAATACTAGGTATTCCGAAGATTTTTGACTACCACATAGTGTTTGGGGAGAAAACCAGAAAATAGCTTGTAGGATGTCTGGGAACATGAGCGCTTGTGCATGTAAGGGCACCTGAGGGTAGCAGAAGAGGGGGAAGAGGAGCACTTTTCCCTGCAGCACAGATGGACAGGAATCATGCTGTGATAGGTGTGAGTGGTCAGGCTGAGTCGCACTGACCCTGATTGTGCTCACTCCATGTGTTGTGACCCAGAGATCTTGGAAGCAGTAATGTTTGGAAGCTTGGCAGGCTGTGATGGATGTCAAATGGGGGAGAGCTAAATGCTTCAGGGTTTGGGAAGTCCATTGTGAAGGTCACTGGCCAGCCTAAGGGCATCGAAGTATAAAGCCCATCAGAAAGACTCACAGTACCTTACCACTAGTAAGAAGTAGAAGAGTAGAAGTAAGGGAAATCCAACATTTGGGATGCATAGATAGCCAGAAAGACAAGTGAGGTATGAGGGAAGACAGATAGCAAAATGGAAAACCAGTAATTTTAGGAAAAAGAGTTGAGAGAAGATGCAATATTGAAATAATATTCACAAAAGCAGAAAACATCCAGAAATCCCTCTCTTTCTTAATATGTAAAAATCTTCACATGGGTATGTCCTTACAATTATTTTTTGTTCTTTTTTCCTGTTCAGAACCTACAAACATGAAACAGGTACTTTGCAGATCTTCTGAAGCAAAGAGCTTTCTTTTTGTTCTGAAGGGATTTTGCAGGTCCTGGCTCTTTCTGAACAGATGTTTGCAGGGATTATTTCAGGGAGGATCCGAGAAAAATGCCTGTAAGACATGGAAGTGAAACAAAGGCAATATGAAAAGCAGTTATAAGCCAACAGAGACTTTCTTAGTACTGAACAGGTTTTGTTTATATAATCATTACAGCTAAGTTGTGTATCTTGTGTAAAGTTAATTTTCTTTTTCCCTTCAATTCTTTGTTCATTTGTTCTTTAACTGTAAAATAAAGTTGAAATGTGACCACTATAATTTGTATTTAGAACAAGAACTTTATCCTGGACTGTAGCATTATCTGGGCTTGACTAGAATCCTATTTCTTAGAATCAAAGAATATCTAATGCAAATAAAAAGGAAAAATAACAGACAAACTTGGCGTTGTAGTTATTTATTTATTAGCAGATGTAACCACTGCTTTATGAAATGGGCAGGAAAAAGGTACGGGTTTCAGAAGCAACAAATGTGTTTGCTCAGACACTTTTTACATGAGTTCTCTTAAATGACATGACACTTTGTTAATAATTGGGTTGTGTTCTCATTTCTTTCCAGTGGCAGACAATTTCGTTAAATTAGGTCAAAATAGACAGTTAAGTTTTTCAGTGGGGAGGGCTCATTTGAGGACCAGGTGAAGGCTTGTGTGAAGGTCAGTCTGGCCTCCAGTATAGCACTACATTTACATTACTTTCTACTTTAGAATTCAGGAAGTCATAACAATGTCTTTGATGTGATGGTTCAGCTGCCCATCCTGTTGCTCTTCCTTTTGTGAACATAACTGGCTACAGGTTATGTCTGTCCTCAAAGGAAAATATTTTCCTTAAGATAATGAAATACTGTCCCACTCATCTGTGGTAATCAGCAGAGCAATATGCAGTTCAAAAGGCCTGATTTGTGTTATTTCCCCCTGTTGTCTCTGTTAATAGCAAAAGATTTTCCCTTACAAACATAGTAGTTCACAAAGATAATATCAGCAGAGTAACAAAAAAAACCAACCCAGCAATGAAGCCTGTGCAAACACAGATTTTGGATTCATACTTTTACATCTAAAAGTGTTAAACAAAGACACAGAATAGAAGAGAAAAATAAACAAATATAATTTTTTACTTGAAGTGTAATAGCAATTGCATAAATATTCATTCATTCCTTTTCAGTGAACATTACAACCCCTTGAAATGCACATTTCACCTTCCACTGTCCTGTTTCTTTTACCCTCACGTTGTAACTGTCACCTCCCAATATCTTTGTCTCTTTGGTGCTTGTTTTGGTTTGTATTTGTTATTTTTGTAGTTTTTTAGCTGAATACTAATTGTCTTTTTATAAATATAGATGCATAAGTGTAATCTGTCAGTTGCAGAGGTTAGGTAGTCAGAATTATAAAATGAATTGATTATTCCAAACTTAAAAAAATTCTATCTTATTTACTGCTGATTATTAGCTTGATATATATTATTACTGGAGAAATAGATATTGGTGTGTCTTCTTTCTAAACTACTTTCTGATCACACTTGCTTGGCATAAAATATATTTTTTCCTGCTGACAATTCTTTGTGAAAAAATGGAATCTGAACGCTAGGCTGCCTCTTCTGTCTTTTCCTATCATAATTGTTCTGTGCTTGCAAATTAGGTGACAGTGCTGTTGCTGGTGCACAAGGATGGCCTGAGGCCAGCTCCCTTTTCTACACTGTACTTGGCTTTGCAGTGCTAACAGAAGTGAAACATTCCTTTTGTCAGAAAAAGCAGGAGCTACTTCTCAAAAACACACATGAAGCAGAGAGATTTTGAAGGAATGTGACATTTCTAGAGTTTTTTTTTTTTTTAGGTTCTAACTCCCACATTAAAAGAAACAGGGAAAAATTTGGAACAACTCTGCCATGAAAGACACATTATGTGGGGCCTTCGCCCCTTTACCGTTTCTTCAAATAAAACAAAGCAGAACAAACCACATAAAAAAATCACAAACTGAATTCTTTCACTTGAGAAAGATTTGTTGAAGTGTTTTGCTTTTCTCTAAAGTGTAAGCTGCCTCTCTAGGAAACACAAGGAGTTTTCTCTGACGTGGTTTACAGAACTATTTCTTATATGTATGATTCAGCTTCTCCTATAGTGTGTGTGTGTGATGGGAATGGGAATGGTGGGCTCAGATGTGCTTGCAGTTCCACCTGCAGGAAACCTCAGGAGGCACCAGCTGGGAGAGGTGGTTTTTCAGTTGATTGTTGATCACAATGGACAACAGAAGTCTCGATGGCTCTCACAACTTGGTGTCTGTCTCTCCTTGTGCAGCTAGAGAAACTTATTCCTTCTGTTGGAGGATGAAGTCATGGAGATCATTATGTTCCCTCAGTCCTCAGTATGCTGGTAGCCACTAAATAGCATTCTGTTCTTGCAGCCAGTATGTTCTGTGCAAGCAAAATGTTGTTTACAGACATGAAAACTGTCTGAACCTTCAGCCACACTTTTTAACAGGATTAGTAACCCTAGATGTGTTAGCACTATTTCTAGTCTAAACTTCAGCCTGAAGTTTGAGAATCACAACTCCTTTCTTTTGTCCTATCTAATAACCTTCCCAATCAGAGTTATGGCTTTAGTACTCAGTATTCTCACCTAATGGTGACACCTGGACACCACAGTCAACATCCTGCTCCTTTTCAATATGTCTCTTGCTGCAAGGCAACTAACTACTCCTCTCCTCTCCTTACAAATATTTGTGTTGCTCACATAGGACAACTTTCATTCACCCTTCTGAAAACACCACAGCCAGACTTTTAATTCTTTGCCAAATTATTTAGCAGCTCATTCTTGTTTCTCTTTTCAGACTTTATAAGAAGTGTCTTTAGTGCTTATGAAGTCTTCCTCTGCTTTCTTTTACTTAAAAAACAAAAAAGCTTTTATCTGTGTTTGACAGAGAAGCTTGTCCCCATTCTCTAGCACCTGGTCATGGTCAACCTGACAGCTTTGTGGAAATGTGAAGAACACATTTCTTTTCTAGAAGCCCTAGTCTAGGTTCCTCAGGCATCATTGGGTGCAGTTGCACTGGAACTGTGTGCATTCAGTATCTGCTTTGAACATATGTGATAATGAGAAATGATATCTGACCTTCTTGGCCATCTGGGCACACACTGGCTCAAGCTCAGCTGCTTGTTGACCAGAACTCCCCAGTCCTTTTCCACTGGTCATGTTCCAGCCACTCCACTGGGCCTTGTTGAACCTCATCCCACTGGCCTCTGCCCATGATCCACCCTGTCCAGATCCCTCTGCAGAGCCTGCCTGCCCTCCTGCAGATCAGTATTCCCTCCCAAATGTGGTGTCATCTGCAAAAATTGTCTGGGGATACACTTGATTCCCTCATCCAGATCGCTGATAAAAAAAAAGGACTGGCTGCAATACTGAGCCATGATGAACCCCCCCATCAGTGACCACCACCAGCTGGATATAACTCCATTCACCACCACTGTCTAATCCACAGCCATCCAGCCAGCGTTTTATCCAGCAAAATGCACGCCCATCCAAGCCATGAGCATCCAGTTTGTCCATGAGAGTATTGTGAGAAACTGTGTCAAAGGCTTTACTGAAGTCCAGGCAGACAACATCCGCAGCCTCTCTGTCATTCTCTAAGTTGGTCACCAGTCACAGAAGATCAGATTGATCAAGCAGGACCTGCCTTCCCTAAATCCATCTCGCTGGGCCTGATCCCCTGCCTTTATGTTCTGCTTTGTGACCCTCAAGGTTACCTGTTCTGCGAATTCCCTGGCAGTGAGATCAGGCTGGGAGGCCTGTAGTTCTCTGAATCCTCCTTCCAACTCTTTGTGTGGATAGGCATCACACTGGCCATCCTCCAGTCAAATGGGATCTCCCTGGCTAGCTAGGACTCTTGATAAGTTACAGTGTCTTGGTGAGCACTTCCACCAAATGCCATGGCACATCTGAGTCAATCCCATCCAGCCTCAGAACTCTGTGTCTGTGGTGTAGCAGGTTGCTGATCATTTCCGCTTGCATACCATTATGGGAGCATATCCACTACAGTACTGACAGCATCTTAGTGCTCTTTCTGACCCTGAACATATTACCCAGCGCTCCTTGCACACTCAGGCCCAAATTATCCAGGCCTATGGATTTTAAGTAAGTGTTTGACACTTTTCCTTGTTACTTGCAGAAAGTGTGTTGCCACTGTGATGTGATATAAGTGTACAAACCAATTTTCTTGCAAATTCAGAACAGAAACATTTATTGTCTGGATTTTCATTTGTTGATTCTTCATCCACATTAACACCTTTTAAGCTACAAAAGAGCTAAATTATTGTATTTTTGAACTGCAACGTTGAATATCATCTCAGCAGTCTTCCGTGTTACCTATATTACTCTGGAAAGAAATGTTTATAATAGTATTCATGAGTCCCTAGGATTAGTTGCATGCTGCTACTTATTACTTTGACTTATTTTGATTATTTTTGCCTTACTGTTATAATGAGATATTTTAGAAAAGTAAGTTAGCCTTTTAAGGACTTTGATGTTAACTCATATTTTACTGTTTACCTATTTTCATATCACTCTTTTCCAAACCACATATCCTAGGATCAGGGAATAATGGTGAACCTAAGGTCTCGTTCAATTCCTTAGAAAGGCCATTGGCCATGTTTTTCCTAGTTTTTCTCCCTAGGTTCCCATCTGTAAAAGTGGAATAATTCAATTTCTCTATATTGAAAGCCTTCGATGATGGTATTTTAAAGAATGGGGAAGTTCTTTAGTTAGGGCAATATGTACAGAAGAGTATCCCAGCATACAATTTGGAAAATATCTGAATGTGAAGAGCAATTTACCTTGTTTGTGTAATCCTGAACAAATAGCTTTATAGTTTTGTGAAATCTTTGTCTCACATGGCTTGCTACATGTGTGAAAATGTGTTTCTTGTTTGGATATATTGGTTTAATTTGTCCTTGAGCTTATATTTCAGTAAATAAACTACATAAAAATATACTTGGATATCAACAGGATAAGCAGTAAGTGATAGCCTGATTCTCCACTCCTGTGAATTTCAATTGGAAAAAACTTCTCTGAAGCACATGTAATTGAATTAAATTAAAATTCATGCTTTGTATGAGAATGGAGCTCTCCAGTGTTTGCATTACTATTTGAAAGACATTAACTTCTGCTTTCTCTTTACAAATGTTATATCCTCCCACATGCTGGTTTGTTTCTTCTTGTTGGGATTAGAAAGGAAAATGCAAGAAATTATATGATCACAAGATCAAGTGGAGTACATGAAGTGTGATGCCATTAAAAAAGGTTTGAATAAAAAAAGTTGAGGATATGCTAGTGAAATGGATGAACATTTAGGAGACATTATTAGTAGCCCTTGGAAAATCTTGCACAGACATCACAGCATCTTAGTTACCATCTTAGCAGAGGTAACTCCCATCCCATATCAGTGGAACAGTCTGGTGTTTTCTCTCACACACTTTATCTTGCTCTATTATTTTTTTTTCTATACTTTCAAGACATCTGTAATTGCAGTTAATCTATTGCAGAAGATGTGCTAGCTGGGGATGGGATTGTTTCCATTTTGGGTATTGTGCTGTTAATCCAAAAATGCTCTCAGTCCACCCATATTTTGATGAAAATAGTGGCTGCTCAACTGTCCACAGTGGGCAAATGACTCTGTGATGCATAAATTCAGAACAATTACTTTTGCCTGTGTTTACAGAAGTGTCAGAAAGGACAATGGGAAAAGCAGACTGAAGTGCAATTGTTGAAACAGAAGGACTGAGAGGGAGAGGGGTTGTTATCACTTCTGCTGGATTCAAAGCTCTGTCCTTCTTTACTATTCTGCTGCTGGGCTGCACTATGGTTGAGGTCTTACCCTGTAAATGGGTAAGACCTCATTCCTTGGCACTCTTGTGATGTTCAGAGCTTTCTTGTATGAAGGAAGTTTGTTTTTGGAAAGTGTTTAATACAGCTTGGTTATTCAGTGGTATTTAAAAAAAACAACAAAATAAACAGGGAGCTTGTGACTGGAAAAGACAAGTTCTCTGTGTAATTTGAGACCAATATCTTGTCATTTGAAGGTCTTTCTGCTTTTTAGTTTACCACAGGATGCTGCAAGAAATTTCCTTTGGTGACTAGGAGCACATCCAAGACAAGGCAGGCCTTAGCAGGTGTTTGCCACATGCTGTTGTGATGGCTGGGATTAGTTGGGTAACAGCGAGCAAACATCTGTCTTATATTATTCATACAGACTTCATTTCAATTCATATCAATGTTCCTATCAGTATGTGACAGTTGATTTGGTTCTTCAAAGTTCAGTATGAGGGCTGATGGTAAAGTATCCAGTAAATATGTCTTTCTATGCAGGGATGCAGTTTCCTCCCTCTAGTGATGACAGGATTTACCAGGTAATCTGAATATGAAGAAAGGGCAACTTTACCAATCAGCATGTGCCAGGGATTTTTCTTAAGTTTTTTTAACTTGGCTATACAAAGAAAATAAATCTACAAAACACATCTTACCCAAAAGAATAGTTTACAATAGTATACTCCAGTGGGAAATTAAAATATCAGGAAACAATTTTATTTTCTAATGTTTTGCCAGCTGCAGAACAGAGTCCAGTAAGTAAAACAGACCTGGCTTGTTTGGTTGTTTCCTCTCTTTTGGCTAGATTTCTCTTGCTAGTCCTCTCATAGTCCTTTTTTAGGCCATTTATTTTCCCCTATATAATGACTGGCTAACAGCAATCCTGTTGAAGAAATTATGTAGGAGACATTTCCTAATGTTTCACTGGCCTTTAGAAAGGAAAAAACCAGCTAAGGTTAGAAAAAGTGTCAATTTGTTATTTATGTAGTGAAGAGCAGTGTGATGTTGAAAAGGTAATTAACCCTGAGGGAATGTTTCCTCAAGACATAGTTCCATTTTTTTCTTTCTCTGGCTCTTTCCATGGCTTATTTCAGTTCTCTTCAGGGAACTGTTCTGGAGACTGCTTTTCAGAATGTGTTGAGAAAACAAAGTAGATTGGCTTTTGTTCTTATATTTATTTAATTAAGGGGGTTTCTTTGTTTGCTTTATTTTGTACTAGGATGCAAGTCAAGATTTTAAAATAAACTTGTTGCTCTGAATTAAGATAAAAGGGTAAAATCTAGAAAGCATAAAAAGAGCCAGAAAAAAAATTTCTGTTATCAATCAAAATATTTCTGTAATTTTAGAATATTTTGTTGCATTTTGTCTTTCCACCCAAGCAAGATAAAAGTCAACAAAATCTTTAAACAACTGGAGGAAGTCGCTGTATCAAAACCCTAACCTGCTGGGAAGAATTTAACTTCTCTAGCATCTGCTGAAAGAGCAACATGGCAAGTTGCAATCAGTTGAGAAGACTTCTGGAGGGTATAAATGGTGACATCTTGAAAAAAGATAATGGATTCACCAACCAAAGGTGAGGCACTCATCTTAGGAAGGTTGGATCACTTCTTTAATAATAGAGATGTGGTTGGGAACGTGATAATCATCAGCACTGGCTGTAGCAATCATGAACCATGGACATCAAGTAAGGAAAGTAGCAGAATTAAATTAATTGAAGAGACTACGGGTGGGACCCATGAGACCGCTCTGAAGGGCAGAAGAAGATAAGGGAATCTGGCAAGGCTTTTAGGACACAACCATACGAACCTTTTGTCTTGTACTTGTGGAAAAGCATGGGAGTGCCAGTCGTACCTGGGAAGGCAGAGTCCTTCCTATCCTTTGCAACAACAGGCAAACTGCTGACTGCCTGGGCAGCAATGTGTTGGAGAAATCCCGAGGGCTTTGGCAGAGACAGGGAGCTGCGTAGGAGTGGGAGGCCTGTGGGGCTGGCAGCAGCGAAGGCCAGCACCACCCCAAGCTCTACGAGCAAGGACACAGACAGAAGATGGAGGGGCACAGGGAGGTCAGGGGAGGATGAAAACAACATGGGAGGACATGTCAATGGAGACATGGGGGATATGGGGATGGAAGGCACATGGGGGCACGTAAGGGAGAAATGTGAAAGGACATGAGGGGACACAGGGGTGTGAGGCTATGCGTAGCAGGGGCATGAAGGAACAAGAACAGCAGTGGCACTGGGAGCACATGGGGAGCTAAAGGGAACATGGAGGGACACAAAGGCATGTGAGGAGGGGTGGTATGGATGTGGCACTGGGACACGGGAGAGAAATGGCTGCATGGAGCGGTGGGGATGTGAGGAGGCATGGGACTTGATGGAACTGAGGACATGGGGAGTGAAGGGGACATGGAGGATGTGGGCGTGGGATCTGAGGGGATACAGGGAGACACAGGGCAAGAATATGGGGGGTTGAGTGGGACACATAAGAAGGAGGTATCTCTGTCATGTCCCCTTCATGCCTCCATGTCCCCTCAAATCTCTGGGGTGCCCCCCCATCAACATGAAGGAAATAGTTTTGAGTCAGGTGAAAGATCTTTGTGCCAAGTGCTGTGTTGGCAAACTTCCTTCTGCCCTTGCTTTGCTGAAGCCTATACCTGTTAGCCTGCCAGTCATGCTGAGTTTACAATGTCAATTTGTCATGGAAGTTAAACTGATTGATAACTAATGGGAGTTTCTGTTTATTGCCTGACCCTTGGTTCTACTCTGATTTTTTAGTATCAGATGATTTAAATTGTCTGTGCATTTAAACAGATGAGCCGTCTGCAAATGTTCTCCTAGCTATTGAACCCGGGAACTGTAAAGTAACTTAAGTTACTTTGAGTAATTTTAATGGAAATTTAGTGGTTTTTTAATACTTTGGTATTTAATGCCTATTATCTTATCTGAAAATTAATAAAATTAATTCACAACATAACTTTTGCAAAAATTCTCTGCCAAAGGCACATTAGGCCCAGAGAGATAATTTTTAATATTTTATTCAGGACCAGTTTGAGCAAGCTGTAAAAGTTGTTCATGAAACAACTAGTTGTGGTGACAGGTTATGGTTGCAGCCATCTGCTTTCCTTCTGCAAAGAAAGAAAGTCAGCAAGGAAAATATGTAACAAAGGACTCCAGCAAATTGCAGATAGATTTTTTTTAAAAAAAACAGAGTGTTTGGAAATGGCCTATCCTTATGAGCTGTTGCTGTTCCAACTTGTGGATTGAAATCTCATTCCCTATGTCAGCTACTGGGTTATAAGGGATAAATGTTTGATAACTGCAAAGTCAGGAATAAACATGCATCATAGACTTTCATACCAGATTTGTGTGGACTCAGTTGCTTTGATCTGTTGTGGTTTTTTTTTTTTTTAAATTTAAATGTTAGTAAGGATTTTTCTCTTTATTTAGGGATCTGACAATGATAATAATGAATGATTTGGGAAGAATGAGCAGTAGCTTTCATGCATAAATATTTTCAAGTACTTGTCAAAGTTGTAAACCCTCTTCAAGAAAATATTTGGCCAAAGAAGTTACATAGAGCCTGCAGCACACAGACAATCTGGTGATGGGTCGTTGTAACCGAGACCAGATTGCCAAGACAAGTCTGTATTTAGCTCTAGAGATGTCAGAACTGCTTAGGATTTAGATAGGTCAACAAATCAATAAAAATTCTGGATTGCTCTTTTGATTCCATTCACTGCTGAATGGAAAATAATGCACATTAAAATTAATAAGCACATCATCTGCATGGAACATACAGTATTTGTAGAAAAACTTAAATACGTAATAACCTTAGCAAATTAGTCAGAAATTATTTTAAATGTTGTTTCTAGGTATTTTTAAGGTCTTACCATTTTTATGAAATTCCCTTTAAAAAATGGAGGTGATATTGTTTCTTTATCATAATATTTTTATTCTGTCACATTAATCTTGTAATTTTACATGGATTCCTTAAAAATACTGTCTTTGTATTGACATTTTCATGGGTTAATAGTATAAAAATGTAGTTCAGATTTTTTTTTTTGTTAATGATACTAAATTACTAGATTTAAACCACACTTCATCATCAATCATGCATTTAAGTGGTATTGTTTACCATTGGTATTTTTTTGATATAATATTTTTCAATTGATAATATGCAAATGTAGGTAATTCATTCATGGCAACTAGCTGTTGCCTTCACTTCCGTGTGTCTTCTGTTTATATAATATATACATATATAGACCCTAAAATTCTGCTTTGCTGTGGTACCATGTAAAGGCAAAGCAGCCAAACAAGAACTTGAACATGACTCTCTGGATGGCTGGATTACTGATATACTGAAATGATTGTAAACCTTGCCATTTGTATGTCTTTAGCATTCTTTCCTTTTCTTCTCTAGCCTCACACTGCAGGTACAGGAATTATTTTCTTGTTAGAGGATGATACTCTTCTCAACAAAAAAGGGTTTGGGATGACAGTTGGAGACCCTAAGTATTATGGTAATAGAAATTAGAATAGATGCTTGTAATCAGAGAAACTGTGTGGTGCTTTTGAGACAAATATGTTTGGATCACATGCAGGAGTTTGTATCTTTGTTCCAAACAAGTGGTACATGTAAATAAATACTAATTCCTCTTAAGTCTAGTGTGTATATAGAGTCATTCCATTCAAATCCATTAATTTACACCAGTCTAAAATATTTTATTTATGTATTCCTTCTTGGGTATATACCTAAAACACTGAGCATATTCTACAACATTTTTTCTATTAAAAACATCAGAAAAAGTTCCCTCAAATTTTAAATTGGATCAGCTGCTGTAAATCAGCCTACTTTGAAAAAATTAGCAAACTGTTCCATTAATGTATGTTGTTTAGAGCAATCAGTCTCCATAATCTCTGTTGCCTGTCGTAGAAACATGCCAGCTATCAGTTTGGATTACAGTCTCATGATAACATAGTTGTGATGAGCTATCTTACTCCACAGAACATGTGGACAATGATTTTGTGTTGATTAGTGGTGATTATTTTTTATGGTTGACTTCACAGGTTATTGATTTTTGGCTTTAAGCTCAAAATAGACAGCCCTTTTGGAGAAATTATTTTAATTTTTTACCTTCGTCATAACCATCTGATTCTCTCAGACATCCAAATTCTGGAGGCTTGCAATTTTTGGTGAAGAAAGAAAAGGCCACTTCATCCTAGCTATATGTACCTAATGCCTTTCATTAAATTGATGCAACTGTTTCAATATCAATTGAAACTTCTGCTTTTTAATCAGGGGAAAAAAAAGATACTGAGTTTTTAATGAATCACATAGATTAGGCACTCAAAAAGTTGAATGGAACAGTTGTTTTTTGTTGGTTGGTATCTTCCACTGTCATGACTGTGCTTTGTAAATGATGTGGTCAAAGACATTCTACTGCTTTTGAGAATTCTAGCTTCCTTAGGCTTCTTTTTCTGAGAAGGTTATTAAAATATCTCAAGGACTCTTGCTCTTGGAAACTTCCATATTAACAACAGTAAGCCATGGACGTTTCAGAAATCCATGGAGCAGGAGTTGCTCTGGCCTCTCCAGCAGGAGGATGGACAACAGTCACTCTTTTTCAGCAAACACACACGAGCATCAGCTGGACATGGCAGTGTGACGCGGTGCCAGAGTCTCTCTGTGTGCTCAGCAGACACTCTGGCTCGCGCCCAGAGTGGGACACACCTTGAGAGAGACCAACTCCAGGTGTGACTCAGAGCCCAGATGCTCTATGGCTCCGGATGGTGCTATGCATGTGTGAAAGCAGAGAAATGAGGAGCATACTCTCCGCAGCAATCAAACACCACATTTCCAGCAAATCCGGACAGCTAACGGAAACAGAACAAATTGATTTATACAGCAGAACAACAGGGGGTGGATAAAAAGCAGTCTCCAATCAGGAGAAACAAGTGGAGTCCATGGGGTGGGATCAAATACAACATAACCAATAGCAAGGAGAAGGGTGGAGGCATTGCTTGAGGGACAAGGGAGACAACCATAGGGGCGTCAAGGTCTGGGGAAGGATCTGGAAGGAAGGGCAGGATTGACAATGATGGATAGGGGAGAGGGCCGGAGCTCAGGGAGACTGATGGGGAAGGTACTGGAAAAGGGGTGGTGCCGGAGGGATTGACAGGGAGGGGAGGAGAGAGACAACTTGGGGCAAACCATTACAACTTGGGGCAAACCATTACAACTTGGGGCAAACCATTACAACAGGGGGGAGGCCAAGCCAACACTCAACTTGTGACGTACGGCTTATGTAAACTGAACAAACTGGAGCAAACACATACCACAACAGCAATGCAGTATCAATTAATTTAACAAACTCACAGTATTCTTAATAGATTTTTTGTTTTAAGCAGTAGCTTTATAACTAGAATTGCCTGGGAATTCAGCTGCAGTTATGCTGTGTCACTTAGCTTGGGCTGGATGAAGTCCTGCAATGTTTCTTTCTGACTTAAACTGCTAAAAGCACTTTGTAGCTTCTGCCAGTTTATTTAGATTACTAATTAGGTCCTTATGCTAATAAACCTTTGTTAACCCTGAGTCTACCTGGAGGTTTAGACAGAGGCATAACAAGAGCATTGGGAAGAACAGGCTGTAGAAGAAATGTCTTAAATATGATACCCATGCGCAGCAGCTTTCTGTTAGCTGTCACAACGTGGTCACTGAAATCTACGTTAATACATGACATATAATTTAGCTCTTGGTGTTTTGGCTTTTCTATTTAGTGTGTCTCAAAACAGTGCATTACCAAATACTTGTGGAAACTCTGCTTATGTACCAATATCCAGCTATTGGTGCAAAATTGCAGGCTATCCAAAATACTTTGGAGGGCAGTTTGACCTTCGCTGGTTTAGAGATCAGACAAAAAAAAAATTATGATTATCTCTAGTTGTTTATACAAACAAGGTTGCATAGGACTGAATTTTAGGACTCAGACCATAGATTACAAACAGATATTCTTCTGGGAGTTGTATAATTCATACTGGCTACTTACTTAAGGAAAACCAGGCAGAATTTTCTTCACTAGCAGTAATTTCTATCTTCCTTGAGTCAATGACCTTTATGTAACTCCCAAAGGAGGAAACAGGAAAGTTTGCTAATATCCAGTAGTCAAAAAAGATGGATTTTTCTTTCTGTCTTTAGTATGAGTTATTGTATCCCTTTCTTTCTGAATACTAACAGCTATTTCTGGTAGATGATTTTTTCAAGTACATGCAGTGTCATGTATGGTGCTAATAGGGTACAGATCTTTGCTGTCACACTTCTGACTGAGGAATGAGGCTAAAGAAATTCCTGCCTGGCATGGGCTTTGTCTAAAATATTGTACAAGAAACTTTTCAATCTCATATAGGTTGGACCTGAAATATTAGAATTTATCTATCTCTCACTTAATGTCTGTGTAGGGAAATAAAGAGAAAACTAGTTTTGTTAGTTCAATTTATTATCTGAAATGCTGGAACACCCTCTTACTTTTTGTCTTTGACCAAAAATCTAAATATAGCCGAAGGCTATGTCTAGACTGCTGTCAGACTGGAGAATATGATGTGGTTCTTCCCTTTTAAATGCAGTCATGATTACAGTTTTCCCAATTGGAAATCATAGAATGGAGGGAGGTGGCAAAGCAGAAAGGCATTGAGAATGTCCCTGGCCTCAGGAGCTGTTAGCACTCTGGCTCTGATCTGCATGTCATCAGTCACATGGGCACTTGTGTGTGAACACCTTGCATTTGTTTGTACCAGATTTAGAGACATTTTCTAGGCTCTGCTTTCTGAAATGTTTTCCACTGATTATTGCTTCAGATATTTTTCCCCCAAGTTCAACTTTTTAATCAATTTTACCCACAGATGCTCTTGCCAAAATCTTTTTGGAATGCCAGAGGTTAGAGGGGCAGCAGTGCAGAGAGTCCAGCAGACATCAGTGGTCTGGAAAATAAGTAGATAATGAAATGAATTAAAATTGTCTTATCCTGCAAGTGCAGCTGCAACCGTGTTCGCAGTGCTAGCAGAGACTGCCACTCAGCAAGGCTTGCAATTCATCATGACTTCAGTTTCATAGTTGACCAACTTTAAAAGTTGTTTATAGCTGTTCATATCATTGTTATGCCACATAAATTCCCTTTTATCTCTAGGTTCGGGTTTTGGATATGCTTTCTCCTGGCTATATTTCAAAGTCAGTAAGCCAAGGGCTTATACTGCTGAAGAGGTTAGTCATAGCTTGGTCCAACTTCTGAACAATGATTAAACTTATGATTTCTGAAATGTTTATGTGCACTGTGTCTTGCATTGTTTATTGCTGTTGTTGACACTAACACGTATGGTCCAGATGGCAGAAGAAGATCTGCATTTGAGATTATGTGGTGTATTGTAAACTCAACTCTGCAGATGTACTTCTAGCTAATTAAAGACAGGAATTGCTTTGAGTCACATGTTGGAAAGTTAATAGGGGTATTTAACGCAACTCTTCCATTTCCAGCTTGGAGAACTTGACAGACGCAAATAACTGGAGGCTTAGTGAGACATTTCTGAAGCTACTAACAGGCTCCTTTCCTTGGAAAACCTTAAGTGCAGCTGAAAGAGAGCTCTACAAATTATTTACAAAATAAAATAGTAATTAATACCTGCTGGTGGGAGCAGACTTAATAAATACTGTCTGTTCTGAAAA
Organism: Anthoscopus minutus; assembly: GCA_013399455.1. Classification (NCBI taxonomy): domain Eukaryota; kingdom Metazoa; phylum Chordata; class Aves; order Passeriformes; family Paridae; genus Anthoscopus; species Anthoscopus minutus. The sequence continues at coordinate 17,857 of VWYI01011501.1, read as the reverse complement.
GTGACCTAAACTAATTCCCTCACAAAAATCCAGTGAAATACAATAAATATGTGACTACTCCCATGTTGCAGCCGAGGACAAAGATGTAGACTTTCATAACATGGGGACGTGACTAAGCCTGGAGCCTTGTTACCACAACTTCCCTCTCAGTCTGCAGGGACAGCTAGATTCTTCCAGAAAGTTTGTTATTTCTTTAGGTGCTGAACTGCACACTTCTCCAAAGATTAGCACTCTTCACTGTCCCTGACTTCTGAGAAAACTGTGGTCTGCATCAAGTATCCTGGATTTGTGCTAAAAATAACCACAGAGAGGTGGGATTTCAGCAGTTTGCTCAGGTGCCTAGACTTGTGCTTAGAATTTGGTTTCAGACAAGGAAGTAATTTTTAGTAAAAACCTGCTGGAAGTTACTGGTGTGACCCAAATGTAGTTATTCTGCCAAGAAGGCCTGAGGGCAAGAAAGAAAATTTGAGTCTGTTCTTAAGTTGACACTACTTCTCCAGTGTCCAGTTCAATAACATTTTCTGTGATTGCCTCTCTTGGAATTAACATTTATTTGCAATTTAATTTTTATTTATTTTTTAACTTTGCTTACATGATTGCTATAGCTGCTAATGGCATTGGATCAGAACAGAGGCTTGTCAATGGCAATGAGATATCATTTCTTCTGGGTCTATAACAAAAAAAATCAACAGCAGGAGCAACAGAGTCAGGGTAGTATTGTGCCTCAATATTAGGGTAGTATTGTACCTTGTATCACAGACTTAGAAGCTTTGAAGTCAATCTGAATATATTGTAGTCACCTTCAAAGTTTTCTTGATTTTAAATAAGTCAACCAGGACAGCTTCATAACTTTAGGAAAGAAACAATTGTTAGGATGAGTCAGGTGATCATTTTTCTCCAAGAAGTACAAAGTAGGTAGGCTGGATTTCTGGGAAAGGTTAGGACCTACAGTCTAGACTGGTTGTTGCAGCTGATTTAAGAGGTTTCATCTCAATTTATCTTTACAGCTTATGTTTTATTCTTTGTTTAGAAGCTGTTGGTTCTTCCCTGCAGGCAGGTGTTCCATGCCCATCACTGTTTTACTGTTTCTATGGGTGGGGAACTGTTTACAATTCCTGTTACACTGAGCTGGATGTTCTGCAAAATACAATTTCATTAGTCTTCTCTGTACTTTTATTGTCCTTCTGATTGATCTGTGATCAATCTGATGTGATTTAGCACAAGAAACATTTCATTTATTCCATGTAAAATATTTAATCTCTTTAGCTGTACTAAAGAAGAAGAAGGAGAAGAAAAGAGAGAAGGAGAAGAAGAAGAACCAGAAGAGGAGGAGGAGGAAACTTTTCACACAAGAAACTTTCTGGTTTTCCACTTATCTTTCAGTTCTCTGTGGAAATTGTATATGTTCAATATCTGTGTGTTGTTAATGAGAAAATTTGTGTGCATGCCTTTGTTCTAGTGTTACAATAGTCTTTTTATGATGGAATACAATATGAGTAATTTTTGTTTATAAACTATATTGCTTTTCAATAAATTGAAAATGCAGTGCACACAGAAATAAACCACAGACTAATTACCTACAAATGCGGTGCAGCTTCATTTCTTGTTTTTCGTTATTACTACAGTATTGATAAACCATTAAGAAACAAAAAGGAGTACTGTTGTTTTTTAGTAGTTAACACAAGTTTTACATGTGTTTATGTGAAAAGAAGCAGGCGTTATGAAGGATCAAACAAAATAAATCTCTGTAGCAAAACCACACAAAAGCCAACTGTATACTTTTTGTTCACACTCTAACATTTTGATTTATGAATGTTTTAACATGGTTGTTCAGAAATCGCCAAATATCTCCAGGTGCTGATACATTTATGAAACTCAGTTTTCCCACAGTAAACATAGCAACTAGAACTCAATTTGGATTTCAACTATATATTTGAAATACGACCTCATAAATCTGGGTACATTCACCATTTGTATTTGCATATCTCCCCTCTAATGTAAAATTGAATTATACAATCAGGCTGTGTGAAATGCATTGTTTTGGTACCAAAACATTTCTCTAATCTCCTTGTCTGTTTAGTGTGATTTGTTTTGTAAATATTTACAAGTTTGTTTCTAAAAGCAAGAATTCTAAATGAAGTAGAGGAAATAAATACAACAAAAGTGACAAATCACGAAAGCATGTTTTGGGCTGATTGGGTTCAGGGTCTGATGAATGTTGCAATTTAGCAGTTGTGCAGAGGTAGGGATTCCTTTTATCTTCTCCCCACAACTGTATGTACCAGTCTTTTCTGTCTTTGTCAGGACTTTACATTTAAGCACATTCTACAGCACCTGTTTGTAGCCAGACTAGCAAAACAGAGCTCAGACATTACCCTAAACTTTTCCACCATTTACTTTAAAATATATTTTAAAGGACAATTTGCCTCCTGTTTTGAGAGAAGATTTAAATGGTGATTTTTGAAAATCAAATAATCTGGAAAAGTGTAATTTATTCCTATGTTTACATATGAATTCTACCTATTTTCATTAAAATTGCATTGCTCCTTTTTATCAAGATTGGTTTCCCAGCAGGGGTTACTTACTACATGGGGAAGGAGTGCACCAGCTCTGGATGACAGTCCCAGCCCCAAAGAGGATGATAAAGCATGCAGTTGAGCCATGGAAAGATTAAAAGAAGGGTTGGGGTTATCTATTTACCCCAAAGACTAGAGGTTGAGGGAACAAACTTGCTGTGTCTGACTCATTCACTTCTTTCTGGCAGAGCAGAGTGGGTGGGGATGTTTCCAGAGATATTTCTCAAGCCTTGGACACAGGGCAATGGCTTCACCCGAGCTGTTTGCCCAGTCTCCAGAGTTACAGAACCTGTCATCTGGTTCATGGCCCTTTGATTCCAGCAAATTTTGGAGGGCATAGGACTTAGCCCTGGGTTATTTTTTTAGCTGGGCTTGATAATCTTAAAAGTTCAAACCTAAAGGTTTTCCAACCTAAATGATTCTGTGATTTTTTTAAAACCTAGTCAGAACTGTCAAAGGTCTGCAGAGATTCTTCTGAAGGAGAACGGTAGAATCCTCCATCAAAGTCACATGGCATCTAGGATGTAAACAAGATCTAGAGAGTGGGACTGTCCAAGAGAATGAAACTTAGAATGCTGTATTTGGTAGGAGACAGAAGCTATGTGTGAAATAAACAGGAAAAGCACTTTGGGAACTGCAAAAAGGACTTGTTGGCACTGGGAGAGCATGGAAACCTTTTGCTGAAATGGGGATGTGACTGGACAGAGCTGGGTGAACATTGCTTATAAATATTTATCTGACTTGCAGATGCAAAATCCACTCTGACTTGTTCCCTTTTTTCTCTTTATTGCAAGAAGTTTAGGAGTAAAATATTTTTTGTAGAAGTATCCTTGGGAAAGGACCCATGCAGTCACTTAGGAACTATATGCAAACCCATTTTGAAAACTTTGTTTGAAGATCATGCAATTAAATGAACAATGGCAAAATTATATAAATGACACAATCAAGCTCACTGAATTCTACACAGTGTAACTTCAAGACTCAGACTGCACTGCAGCCTCTTATTTTCAGTGCCTCCCTATGTGCTAAACTATGAGCTTTTTAACAGCAATTTCCCTGCAGCCATCTCTGCCTTGTATCTGCTCTGTTCTGTTTTGCTACCAGCTCCTGTTTCTCAGGCATATGAAGTAAAGTCTTTTTTGTTTACAAGTGAGGTGAGTTGCTGTAACACCAGTCTTAAATTTTAGCTAAAACTTACAGTAGCACTTAATCAATATTTACACTATTACCTAGTCTCCTCAACCTAGTTTTCTGAAGTTTCTGCTTTGTTACTTCACCCCACCACTTGGACAGGGTAAGTTTTTTGGTACCAAAGCTTAAAATCTGTCTACACCACTTTCTTAGCCAGGTGCTTCTGCTTGTATATGTTTTTCTTCTTGACAGTCTGCTGGGGTGCAATGCTAGACTGTTTGTTTAGTTCAAGGTTGGTTATTTTCTTTATTTGTTTTACTTAGTCATTTTGTCTGACAAAATGACAAGATGGTAGCTAGTGTTTCTTGAGGCAAGAACAGCTGTCTGATGTCATCTTTTAGGGTGGTTTATTTTCTAAACAAGATCCCAGCTGCTCTGGTGCTGGGTGTGATGAAAATTAAATTTCTTCTAAACAGCTAGATGCATAATTGCAAACACAAAGCTATGGAGGTATTCATTAGCTCCCTTGTAGTACAAAATAAAATCTTCCATCTCCTCAACACCAGCTTTGTCTCCTCCTTTCACTGAACATGAAGATGAAATACTTAGACTCTTTAGACCTTTTGTCAGCGAATGCCTAGGTGAATTGAAATGTAAACTACAGATACTCCTGTATCAGTCTAGTCAAACTGTGTTAGATCAAGTGAGTTCTGGGCTCTTAAAGCACAGATATACACACTTCGGGCTCATCAGCTGATGAGATCTTGGGGGCAAGCCTCAGACAGAAATATATCAGATCTCATGTGTTCCACAAGCTTACAGAATCCTCCACACCATGGTTAAAGTATAACTTAGATATAGCTGATGCTCCTATAGCTATGGACTGAATGACCTTTTACTCATCTAGGATTACAGTTTGCTATTTAAAGAAGTTATCCATGAAAAGCTGATGGAGAGTATTCTTAAAGTACTCTCTTCATGTCTGTTTTCTCAAGTATCTGATATGTTCTTGAGTCCACTCAAAACCATTGAATTTTATCACGGAGATTATTTTCTCAGCTCAGGATGGAGTAAGGGAATTTTTATGTTTGGTTTGTTTTTTTTTCTCTTAGCCTCTTACACAATTACATTGAGGGATATAAAGATATAGATATGTTGAAGGTAATCTCACAGACCAAGATCTGATTACCTGGGATGTCTTCCTGGTGTTACTGTTCTCAGATAAGTGCCAAAGAGCCAAATGTGACATTATGGGCAGAAGGGAGTAAACGTATACATTCATTGTACAGAGAAACCCATGGGGGTTATACTTGAATTTAGAAGTAGTTAAGAAGATAAAAAAGGTGCAAAGAATATTCCATGCTCCCCAAGGTATCACAGACTTTCGAGAATAGTCTTGGGAGCAGCAGGCAGGCTATGTTTACCATTGCCTTGAAAGGATGTATGAGAGGAACCTGGCAGATCATCCACAAGGTGGAACTGCAGTGGGGACAATAATAATGTGGAAGCTCATTAAGAATGGTGGAAAAAGGACAAGTTCATGGTGAAACAGGAGTATCTTTCAATATTAAGTATGAAAATATAGAGATCATTAAATCTATAATTGTATGAGTTCAGTGAGAAGGGATATTTTGTACTTGTATGTGTGGGCAGATGACGTTGCTCAGTTTTAGAGAAACAATCAGGAGTCAATTTCTGGCTACGCTATTTTTGTTAAATGACACCAACTACCTCATAGCTTTAGGTTTCTCCTTCAAAAGTAGATGGTGGCTGATGAAGGGAGCACTTCAGAAGGACATGGCAGAGCAAACTACCCACCTGCTCTTCGCCTGGAAGATGGCATGCCTGGATGCTAGGCATGTTGTGGCTGGGCAGTCCTTCTGGATAGCCACAGCAGGTTCTGCATACTCTCTGCAGAAAACAGTGCCAGAGTCATGTCACAGTTCATGAAAGTTATGGGCTTTTAGGAACACAGAGACTTAGCTTATTTTTCACATGCTTTTCCTTATATTCACTAAAAAAAGGAAAGTTGGATCCGATGATCACTTAGGTAACAGAAAGAAAGGCAAATTCTTGTCCTGTTCGTATCTTTCTCATTTTCCTGAGGGCACAAGTTTGCTCTTTGATCTGCTGATCCTATTTCCATTTTGAGATTCTGCTGTCTGTGTATGCATGGGAACATTACTGTAAATATGGAGGTCATGTACAGGAGAGCGGTCTGCAAAGCCAACAAAGGGCTCAGTGTTGCAATGGCTCAAGAAGGTTTATTTTGGGGTGTGACTTTAATGATATTTTTGTATTTTATATTTAATAGGAAAGGAAGAACAGTTACAGCTTTGTTTAGGTATAAACAGTTCTTTTGTTTAAATAAATAAAATTATCTTGTTTTCTGTAGGCCAGAGTAGTATTGTTTTCAAGCATTGAGTCTGAGTAAACAGCAGACTGTTCTCATTCAGAGGTGAAATAATAAATTGTTTTCCCCCTTTAAATGTCCCTGGACTTTTTGAAATGACATCACCTGCAGATTCATCAAAGCTCTGTATTTGGCTGGTTTGGCAAAAATTAAGCAATGACTTGAATATAGTCCAATTTGTAGAAAAAAATTACTTAAAAAAATACATGTGTTTTGAATTTGCTTTGGAGGCTTAGTGACATAAAAGTTTTTATGCCATTATTTCCATCTTTTCCCTTCTCAAATATTTTGGAATGTGTATTGTGTAGGATCAGAAATGTTTTCTTCTTGAAAAATCTGCAAATCAAGAAAATAAGCTTCTCAGCAATGTCTGTATTTTCATGATAACCTTGTTTGGAGGAAGGAATGTTTGCTGGAGGCTGTGCTGTTGTTTCTGCCTGGTGGGTGGGTTGGTGGTGCTGGAACATTCCTTCAAGTAGCTCTTGAGCAGATTGTGTCAGAGAGCTCAATGCAAGCACACGTGCAGCAGGAAAAAGGTGTCTCCTAGGTGCCGGATCAGATGCACACCACAGTGTTTGCTTGGCTTTATGGCTAAGTTTAATCCTGCCTTCCGTTTGCAAAGGTAATGTCTCAAGATGTCTCTGGAGCTGCTGCAGGACAGAGGGGCCTGGTTTCAATCCTGCTGTGGGTGGGAAAGCTCCCCCATCTCAGCAGACATTACCGGTATGTCTTGGTGCAGCTGGGGAGGCCAGTGTCCATTCAAGCAGCCTGGTGGCTTTGGCACAAGCGTGCTGGCTGTGCCTACTCATTTGCCTGCTGGTGGCTGAGTCCTGCTGACCAAGCCATGCCAGTGCCACTTCAGAGGGAGGCTTCCCCAGGGCCAGCACCAGGAGCTTCCTGTGGGTCCTTCTGTCAGCCTGGAAGATAGCAGCTGGCAGGTTCTGCACACGGGGAGAACAGTACCTTCCTGTCTTCTACCTTCTGGCACCAGCAAAGGGAAGAGCCAAACAATTCACTAGACTAAATAAAAATCTAGATTTACTTTTGAGGGCCAATATAGCTTAACATAGGAAAAGTCCAAACTTCACTGTTTTTCTTGGTAATTAGATAATAAACATAAGCTTTTTTTTTTTATTATTACTTTTTAGTTTGTGTAACATTACTGGACAATGGAAGACAGACTGTGGGCAAATAGAATTCACGTATTAAATTAATTAAGGAGGCCAGGCTGGAATTATGTAATCTTCATTCCTCAAAACTGAGAGCTTGGTAAAATAATTAATTCTTTTCATAGCAGCTTTAGATTGGACCCAGAAGGCCAGCTTATTGCTGGAGTTAATTAAAACAGTATTTTTGTTCTGTACTCCTGTTTAAAGTCAGAAGGCCAAAAGCTCTGGCCTTATTGAACCAGATTTTTCTTCTTTCTTGCACTTTAACACCAGAATTATTGCAGTGGATCAGAGCAAATGATGAAGGTCTTAACTGAAGCTTGGACCCAAGTTTAGGCTTTGTCAAGGCTTCATTGGGCAGTAGAGTTTAAGAGCTATCTGCAGAGCTGCCTTTAGCACCTCAGTAACCCCATGGACTCTCCTGGCTTTTCTGCTTTTTCTGGATGGGGTTACCTTGGCTGCATGTGCCTTTTCTGTTTACGCAATTTCTTTCTGGGATTGCTGAGCCATTTCCATGACTGATGCTTGGAGTGGCCGTCACCACTGCTTGTGTGCAGGAGCACATGGTCAGAGTACTGTATAATGATTAAAGAGTCAAACCAGAGTTTTTAATGGAGGACTTTGGCACAGACGACTATCTTTGTATGTAGGTATTTGCTCATTAATTTTAGGCAATATCATTGGGCAAGTTTCATCTAGAGATGTTTAGGCTGGATGTTAGGAACAATTTCTTAATGGGAAGGTTTGTCAAACATTGAAACAGCCTGTACAGGGATGTGGATGAATCACCAACCTGAAGGTATTGGCATATACCTTCAAAATGTGACACTTAGGGACATGGGAAGTGTTAGGCATATTCAAAGATATTAAGGGTATTTTTCAATGTAAGTTATTCAATGAGTCTGTGATCGAGATCTGCATTTTTGGTAACCTAGCAGACTGGCATCAGAGAAGCCCAGGCTGGTGTCTGGCAGTAAACTAACATTACTCCAGTTTTGGGTGTTTGTACCTCTCTTTTTCCTGCTTCATTTCATTTGTGGGTTAGGTAGAAACAATCAGCCTTATAATTTTGCCCTACTGGAGCTAAAGTTACAGAGAGTAACAGAAAGCACCTTAGAAACTGCACCTTTTGAATTAGACTCTTTTTCTGGGGCCACTATTCACAGGGTATTGCATCTGGATGATCAAATATTCCAGATGGATGATAAACCTCTGACTGAATGATCTTGGACTAGAGAAGGCCATTAACTCATGGGGAGAGTTTAGGCCCTTTAGTCAAAGAGATGCTTGGTAGGCTTCATGGCTGAACTGCAGAAGCCAAAATGACATTTTTCTTTTGAGAATGAAATTCATGTACCTGTAATCTGACTATATCTTTCACTCCTGTTTTCTGTTCAGATTCATTTTAATTTGTACATTGTAATCAGATTGACTTCTGCATAATTTATTCTGATCTTTATTCTAACCTTATCTGCACAAGACCGGATTTCAATTCCAGTGAGTTGTTGAAGAGTGCTGTGCTGGATCATGAACATTGGTAATTCTTCTGCATGTTGAATGAAACTAGGTCTTTGATGAACTAGGCACTTACCATCTCCCATAGGAGTAATTATATGAAAAATAAGATCTACTCTTTCTGTAACAGGCAAATGAACAGCAAATTAATGGAGCAGAGGCACTGCTGATAGCATGGTCAGAATGCACTGCTTTTTGTCTACTGTTCCAAAAGAGTAAAGAGTAAAAGTTTTGTAAGAAGCATTTAAGCTAGCAGATGGAGGACAGACAGTACTTCCTTATTGCAGTAAATTTGTCAAATAACCAGAAGAAGTTACAAATAAACTTGTGCAGTGAATTTATCTAAAATTGTAAATGAAGGCTGATATGGTATGTTCAAGCTGATGCCCTTTTTTCTTCTTTTGCAGTTGGAGAATAAGTGGCTTTTTAGAAAAGATTGTTAAAAGGAGGCAATTGGTCAATTTTAAACATACTAATCATTGTTACATTTTGTAAAAACAAGCTATGATTCTTGTTCTCAGCAGAAAACACTAAGAAAGTGCTAAGACGTGGTGTTGGTGGTTTCATAAACCCCATATTAAATTTAAAATCCAAGAAGCATGAGGGAACGTGGAAAATAGTAAGTGCGTAGTAAGGAAGAAGACACAGAAACAGTGTTAGCTGCCACTGTAACCACTGAGAAAAGTGTGCCAAGAAGTTACTGGGAGGATAAAAAATGGGACAGTTACCAAATATGAATCCTGGTGGAAAGCAAGTAAGGACTTGGGTCATGAGGCAGTTGTCAGAATCTAGTCAGATGAGTAGAAAGGTTTGTGGCAGAACAGAAAGAAAGAAATTGAAGGGGAAAATGGTGTGTCACTGAAAAGAAATCTTATGATTGAGAATTGAACTAGGAAGAAGAGAATAAATAAAATCACAGAACATAAAATGTCAAGAATCATAGGAACACAGAATATCAATGGGTTGGAATGGACCTTAAAGATCATCTAGTCCCAGTCCTCCCTGCCAGGCTCAGGGGCACCTCTCACTAGACCAGCTTGATCAAGACTTTATCCAGCCTGGTACTGAACACTTCCAGGATTGGGGAATCCACAACCTTTCTGAGCAACCTGTTCTGGTGCCTAACCAATCTCAAAATAAAAAAATTATTCCTAAGATCTAAACTAAATTTTCACTCTTTAAATTTGTATCCATTATTCCCTGTCCTGTCATCAAAAGTTCCAGATGAAGAGTCCCTGTCGTTCCTCTTCAGATATGGGCAGGCTGCTGTGAGGTCTCCACACAATCTTTTCTTCTCCAGGCTGAACAGCCCTAACTTTTTCATCCTGTCATTGTAGGGGAGGAGCTCCAGCCCCATTATCGGCTTTTGGCTTCCTCTGGACTTGCTCCAGCAGTTCCATGTCCCTCTTAGTTTGGGGACACCTGGGCTGGACACAGTGCTCTTGGTAGGTTTCCCAGGAGCAGAATAGAAGGCAGAACCCCCTCCCCTGACCTACTGGTCACTCTCATTTGGATGCAGCCCAGGATTCCTTTGGATTTCTGGGCTCTGAGCACTCACTGTGAGCTCATGGTGAGTTTTTCATCAGCCACCACCCCCAAGTCCTTCCCCATAGGGCTGCTCTCAATCATTTCTCTGCCCAGCCCATGGGTGTGTCTGGGATTGCCCAGTGCAGGTGTAGGACCTTGCTCTTGTCCTTGCTGAGCTCCCTGAGTTTGGCATGGTCCCACCTCTCAAGCCAGCCCAGGTCCCTGGGGATGCCATCCCTTCCCTCCCCTGTGCCGACTGCCCCCCAGCCCAGTGCCATCAGCAAACTGCTGAGGATGCCCTCGATCCCGCTGTCCATGTCACTGACAAAAGTGTGGAACAGCATCAGCCCCAGCACCGACCCCTGAGGGACACCACTTGTCACTGGTCTCCATGTGGACAATGAGCTGCCGATCACAGCTCTGAGTGTGGTCATCCAGACATCTCTTTATCCACCAAGTGGCTGATCCCTCAATCCATGTCTCTACAATTTGGAGAAAAAGTTGTTGTGCAGGACAGTGACAGAAAAAATAGTGTACTTATGGTACAGTATAACCCTGATGTAAAAGGAACTGTTGTGTTATTGGTCAAGGGTCCTTATCTTTTGTCCATATTTTGTCTTAATTATTTAATTTAGTATTTATTTTTGTGTGTGTGTGTGTTTTCAAGCCTCATTCACACATTTAGTAGAAATTTCCCTTCTTTAAAGGAAACATAAGCATATGTTTTCTAAAGCAAAAATTTAGGAGTAATGCTGAACTGCAGTAGTGTTCTATGGTAGATCTCACACTTCTTTGAGATATTCTTTGTTAATATTTCATTTCTCTCTTTTACCTTCTGCATTTGCCAGTCCCATTGGGGGAATCCAGAGGAGTTTGGAGAAACACGAGATTTTTTTCTTGTCCCCTTGGTCCTCCGTCTAATGAAGCACAGATGCAGTATATTTTATAAGTTTCTAACATGAAATCAACTAAATTGGGAAAATATCTGGTAAGGGGGGAAACTTGTAATTGAGTGACTATTGCTCTGTCAGAAAGTTCTGCTTTTGAAAAGCATTCCTCTGTGATTGCCCCTGATCTGGCCACCCTTGTGCTCTTAAAGTCCATATGAAGGTAAGTGGTCTAACTGAGTTAGTAACTAGTGAATTACACCCTGTTGTTACTCAGGTCTTAGACAGGTCTGTCTCAAACTATCTGTTGGTTCTACGCTTCACCCTGCCGTGAACATTGAGTATTTGCTGGCATCACTGAAGAGCATTTAAAAACTGTGAAATCTTCTTAAATTTGTGTGAAAACTCCAGTTTAGAGAGCTAGATGTTCAGGAAGTTTTGTGCTACATAACTCATAGAAGAATGCTCTGTTCCTACTTTAAGCAGAAATGGTTATAGAACTTTGATCTTAGAGAAGCTAGGAATTAGAGTGTGCTCATTCCCTCAGGAAACAATAAAAATAGTAATTAAAAAGAAGTGTTTAACTCTTGCGTGTGCCTTTGAAACTACTAAATATGATCTAGCCCATATTAGACATATATTCAAGTTAATCCACCAATAATGAACTGATGCAGTGATGTGAGGTTAAATACCTGAAACTCCAAATGAAAACAAACTTTGCAGCGACAAGTAGGAGAAACCTCAAGATTCTGACCGCAGCAGGATCCATCTGATAGCTCAGGAGAGAAAAATTGAATCAGGAGTAACTCTGTAGTAAATCGAAAATGCACAACAGTAGCAACCAATGTTAAACATGACCACAGTAGCTAAAAGCTGAGACGATGTAAGGCAACCTCTGTTCCAGTCATGCTGGTGCCTTTCAACTGCCTGTTAGCATGAAATACAAGATAATCAAACAGATCTGGAATTTCTTAAATAGCCTGTAACCTGTATACAACAGTATAGCTGATGCTCTTCATCAGCCATCAAAGAATGTTGCCTGCATGTGTAGCCTGGAGTGCAGTACAGGACTGTGTATGTGCAGGAGTACATTGCAAGCTTTAGTGCCTAAAGTTGAAATTTGTGTATTTAAGAGAAAATGGTGGAACTCCCCCATACTTTTTATTCAGCTAGCATAAGTACTTCCCTTACAAATAAAAATAATGCATTCAATACATTCCATGATCTGTAGGTACAAGAATAACTCACTCATTTAGTGACTTGTTCTCAGTATGGATGCTATAGTAGAAAATATCAAACAGATGAAATTTTGTGAGATGCAAAGTTATAGAAAGGTCAAAACATGTTGCCATTATGTCCTTCTAAGACTTTAAGATTCAATACTGAGTCACTTAGTTAACAACTGAAAATACCATTTAACAGAATTGGAAAACAAATTTTTTTTTATCTCCAACAATCTTGATGTTACTGTTTCTTTTTCAGGCTGGAGTAGACAGATTTGCCTTCATAAATATTTAAAAGCTGGTTGTTAATGATATTAATCATTAAGTTATAATCATTATTTTGCTGAAAGAAATCTAATTACTTTTGTAGGAATGATTTTTACTAAGTCTAAAAATAACATAGAATGCTGAAATCTAGGGAAGATTAAACTCTATTAAAGGTTATTGAGATGAGAAGAGTCTGCCTGGAATAGCCAAAGGAAAAGCACATAAAATTGAAAGAAGAACCTAGGAAAAAAAAATTATGGACATTTCTTGACTGAAAACTACAGATGTTTCAGTCAAAATTATTTGAGAATTTATACCACATTTTGGTTGAAAGTTCGTTACTTTTTTATGATTATTTTTCTATAAAAACAAAACGTTTCATTTCAAGCCCCTTCAAATGAAATATCTTTCCTTATTGAGATATTTTACTTTGAAATATGCTTGTTAAATTTTAAAGGTAAAACCACAAAAGTTCTTTTTCTTTCTTGGTTTACCTTAAGGATGTGAAAACTTCTTTTCTGTTTTGAGCTTCTTTAGATTTACTTTGAATTACTTCCTCTGGTTTGACCAGGGAAGTGAAAAGTCAGTTTTTCGTGCTGTTCAGTTTCTGGGAAGTCAGGAGTGGATATTGTACCTAGTATAAAATATCATTACAAGAAATACAAAAAAAAAAAGTCTGTAGTAGTAGCACACCAGCTATTTTAGTCTCATGATGTGTAACTTGATTAAGGTTATTTCCTCTACTAGGAGTATTTTGTATCCTGGTTTACAGTGTGATTAGAGACATACTTTTATGTAAAACTGTTAAGTCGTGTGAAATGTGCAAACTATAAGAAACACCTTATAATGAAATCTTCCAAGACTGATTGAAAAAGCAACAGTTCAAAATGGGGTTGAGAAAATAATTCTGACCAGGATATCCTATTTTGCTGGTTTGACTGCTCTGATTGAAACCGTCTGTGAAGAAAACAGCCTTTGCGTGATAGGCCCAGATACAAATTAATAAGGCAACACTGTGTTGACCTACAAAGCAAAAAACACAACAGCCCAATAACTACAAACAGACACAGCTATTTTACTGCTTTGCTAAAAACTTCCCTTCTCCCGCCCAAATTGTTTTGTGGTGGCTTCTCCTGGCTGTATGTAAATTCCCCTGTTAAAATGCACACTTACTCAAACAATCCCACCTGTGAATGATTGCAGCCTTTAACCCTTATGTTACTTTTTCTCCTAATAGTTCACCCAAAGGGGCGTTTTGTTCTGTTTGGTTTTTAAGCAGCTTAGTATTTATATTACATAAAACAAATGGGATGCTAGGAAGCTTGATCCCAAGGGTCAAAGCTTTAGAGGTTCCCAACAGGGGCTCTGATCTCCATTGTAATCTGCATCAGAATTATGTCCTGTAACAAGTCAGGGTAAACACATGGATCCTGTAACTTGAATAAAATTACCAAACTGCAGGTAAGGACTCCGTACCCTCCTGAAGGAAGTGAAGTACAGTTTTTATGCGACTAACACAAAATATTTTATAGTATCAGAGTAGCAGTTAATCTGTTTCAAGTGTGCCTGTGACAGAACAATCCAATATTGCTTTTGTCTCTGCATGAGACGTTGCAAGCCTTCTGCTGCCGACATGGACACTGTGACACTCTGCACATCATGTGTTTGACAATTTATTTCACTAAACTTGAGCAATGTTTTTTTCATTATCCCTGTGTTTTACTGAAGTTTTTAAACACTGCCTAATCTGTCTCCTAATGATATTTACAGCAGAGAGGGTATATCTCAAATGCCTTTTTCCAAGGTAGCTGAACACCTGGATAGTATAAATCTTTTAATAGAAATTCAGATTTTTAACTCATTGGTTGCTAGCTGTAATTTGAAAAGGTCTATTTGTCAATATCAGGGGAATTAGACTAAACAAATGAACAGCCATAAAAGCTTCCAATAACTGCTTTCACAAGTAAGTATACTCACAGTATAAATATTAATCTCATTGTCCAACAGTCTGTTCAATTTGTGACTAATTTTTTTTCACTTTTTAAATTCCAGATTCGAATGGACTAATAGTTTCCATATTGAAGGTATTTTCACAGTATAAACAAAGTAGGCACTTTCCCATGAAAAGAAAACTAAAAATTTGAACAACATCCATCCAGCATGAGGGAAACAGCAAGATGTAGTCTCTTTCCAAATGTAGAGCTCATGCAACCACATGGGACACTAAATGCCAAGCTGATTGGTGCTCAGCATGGCACCAGTTAATGTTAACCTGTCTAGCAGTCTAAATTGTCTGAGTGATATGTGGGCAGACAGTGTGTCAGTTCTGATCTATTAAAGAATCCCTTCTCTGGGTTTTATATGCTACATGAAGCTGTAGAAAAAAGTCTGTGCTTTGAAATAACTGGCTCCTGGAAATACATTTGGGAAGGCAGTGTTGGAGACAGTAGGATTTAATGTGCATTCATGCACATTATGAATTCATGGTTTCAGTTATAATCAGTCATATTAAGTATAGGAAAAATGTAAAGAGTAAAATAACTTTACTGTATAATTAATTTCCTAGGTTTTTATGAGACGTAGTATCAATCCAAATTAAAAACCAAACAAGAAAACACCATGACCCCCCAAACAAACAAGCAAACACCCCATAAAAAAGCAACTAAACTATNAAGCAAACACCCCACAAAAAAGCAACTAAACTATTACTAGAGTACATAATCCAAGAAAGTTTTTTTGCCTTTTTAATTAATTTTGAACATGTTTCTAAGTTTGACAGTTGGTGTAAATCCCCAAAGTGTTCTCATTTCAGGAAAAAGAAAATTTCAGGCAGTGAACAGGGTGTATTATATTGGAATATACGTTGATACAAAACCTGAAGATTCTGCTCCTGCTGTCATTGCCATAGTAGTTCATGAGACATAATTAATCTGTCCCATACATCCATGATATTGTTGATATTAATTCAAATCCTTTCTTTTGCTTGGAAGATGGATTTTAACCCAGACTGTCATATTTCAAGACATATTCTGTGTCTGAGGGTTGAAAAATATGTTAAACTTTCATGGTGAAGTTTTACTTCAATGGTGTTACATAAGAATTATTTGGGCCAGAAGTGTGGTGATGACTCTGTACAGTGGTGATGCAAAGAATCAGCACTGAAATACCTTCCCAAATGAAAAAGCAGAATAGTTTAGAGCAAGCAGATGTTTCAGCATCTCTGATGCCATTGTGTCTAAGTGGAGAATTATCTTCTTTTTTCCAGTAAACCTGTATCTGATTGAAACTAACACCAGGAGATAGTTCATTCCTAAGAAAATGTGATCAGGTTCTGAGGTTAAATGTGTAGTCTTGTGAGGAAGATGAAGGCTAGAAATGCCTTTTTTTCATTTCTGACCTTCCAGTTCAGTCCAGGAATTTCAATATTGGAGTTGACTTTCACTGTTCCTATTTTAACTGGCTGGTGCAGCGATGAAAATTCTATAGTCAACCTGACAGCTGATTCCCACTTACGGGTCTTGAAATGTTTTTCACAGAAATCAAATTTTTGAGAAGCTCCAGTGATAAGCACAAGAGAGCTCTCAGCAGCACCTGCCCATTCATCCAATTCTTTCCTTTATGCCGCTTGTGACCGAAAGCTTTCTCCAGTACAGTGAAATATCAGCGGTTTTAGCTGATAGCTGAAAAGTTCTTTTCTCCAGCTTCAGTGGGGTTTCAGCACAGGATCGTAGGATAATTCAAGTTGGAAGGCTTAAATTTAATTACAAGCTTAAATTCTTTGCTGACTGCAAGCCTTTAGCATGTACCTGTCTTTCTAAAGACTCCCTTGTGGTACCAACTGACTCACAAACACGTATTAAAAATTTCAGCTGCCCATATGACCGTCACATTACTGAGCTGGAAAGCAAAGTCTGGAGAATTTATGAGAGTGGCTCAGATAACACAGGAAGCTATAACTGAAATGGGATTCCTGACTTTTAATAATATTGACTCTTGACTGTGCTTTTGTCATGGTAATATCTGCCCCTATGGGAAAGGGAACATGGGTTTACTGGCCACCAAACACATTTTTGATTATGCAGCACTCTTAAGAATATTTGTTTCTAGTTCAGGTTAAAGAATCACACATTAAGGGATGTTTTAAGGGCTTCTAATTTCATGGAGGCACATATACTTTCTTAAATTGTATACAGACAACTGTTATCAAAGATAAGAAAATTAAATTCAAACAAATAAGAAGATTTTAGTTGGTGAAGTATAGGGAGATCTTTCATCAAGGCAAAATGTGTTTCTCTATGCAGAAAGTCTAACCAACACAGCAGGACTGATGTGTATTCTAAGTTCAAATGGTAGCATAACATTTTTCATGACACAAATAGGCATCATGTACTCATTATATAACAGTTGAAAAATGGTGGGGGCTTCCAGCAGTATTTCTAGTTCTGGCAATAGGCTGACATTAACCAAGAGGGGAAAATACACCTTCCTGTAACTCCCAGGCTCTCTTATCCAAATTTTCATTTGGCCAAAGTCCAGGATTTAGTTTATGTCCTCTGATGAGTTCACAGTACAAAGCAGAAAACCCACAAATCTCATCTACATGGTCTTACGCATTTCCCTTGTATTATATTATTTCTCATAGCTGCTGTAAATTTCCGTGCTTGTATTAGCATTGCACAATTTATTGGCAAAGTAGTTTAATTACTTGTTTTTATTAACTATTAATTGATATTGGAAATCCATGCTCTGGGAATATTTATACATGGAAATTTTAGTTTTAATAACTAGGAAAAATAACAGTGTATAAGCTGGACTCTTTTTATGTGGCATATTTTGTAGAGGATTTTCCTTTCACATCTCATCAACTGCCAGTCAAATAGTACTTTATAACATTAATAAAATGTAAATGGAGAATATCTGATGACAGAAACATTATTTTCTTAAACCATAAACTAAACTTAGTGTTTTAATATTATCACCTAAGGTGGGTACAATAAGATACCTTACATATTTTTCATTTATATGACAAACTCTATTTTTCCTATTCCTTCTTATTATTAAAGTAAGATCTGGCTTAATTTAATCCAAAGTAATATGTTTTTTAAATTTCCTGAGAGAGCTATTAATCTGCAGGAGTAGAGTTTATCTG
>VWYI01011468.1:0-23689 GCA_013399455.1 Anthoscopus minutus | reverse complement strand
AGACAGAGATGTCGTGTGTGGTTGCACACCCGTTCTTAGAAAGCAATAAGATGTAAACAGCTAGAGCCAGTTGGTACATCAACATCCAGATTGTGCAACACTTTTTGGAGCATCTTTTGCCAGTGGAATCCCAAAGCCACTTACAACTTTTTCTGCTACACCCCAGAAGTTGTGCAGGGTTCCAAACACTGCTTTGCCCAAATAAACAGGGAAAATGGAGGCAAGAGGCCTCCTGTAAAAAAAACCAAACCAAACCAAACCAAACCAAACCAAACCAAACCAAACCAAAGAACCAAACAACCCAATGCAATTTAAAATTTCATAGTGCTAATTAATTTTTTTTCAGTTGTTATGAGAATAACTGTTTAGAACATTATTGGAAATACTATGGAAGAAAGTTAAAACTGAAATGAAGAGAAAATATTCATTGTGTTTGCACCAAGTGAAAATTCCCTACTGTAAAAATTTGGTACACCAAGAAGATCTTGTACTTTCCAAAGCAGTAATTGTATTTTATCTTCATCTATTAGCTCTCTCTAATCAGTGACAAAGCTGTAATGATGGGTTAAATCACCCTCAAGAGGGCAAGTAGCCATCATTAAAATCTCTGTGCTTTGTTCACAGAATCTGAAAATCTCAACAAAAAGACAAAGGTTAATACTAGATTTACAAAAGCAGTGAGGTTTGATTGATAATCTTAAGACTGCTAGATATATTACACAATTTCTTGCCAGGAGCTTCATTTTGTTTCAAGACAGTTTACAATATTTTTTTCCCTGTTTTGGCCTTTTGTTTTCATTTCCTCCTAATGGTGTAGGAACAGACGGCTGAATTCATCTGCTTTTGGTCAGTCAGAAACGTCTTTGTAGAGAGAGAGGAAAGAGCAGAGGGAAAGAAATATTGCTAGTGGAAAATACTAGTTTAAAGAAAACAGAAAAATTATTCTGAGTGTATGATAATTTCTTGTCAGTATTTGAAAACTAGTAAAACCATTGAAAATAAACTATTTTAAATAATTATTAAATCCATAAAACTGAGCAGATTGAATTTGCAGTTACTTTTGTAAAATTCACAAGAAAAATTTTGCCTAAGAAGAAATTTTATGGAGAAGTATAATTTTTCCAGAATTTTAATTCACAACCAAATAATTTTCTTCCTTCATTAAATTTTTCTAAAGTTCTTCAGCCTCACTGAATGAAGACAGACTAGGAGTGGGCCCAGATGTTATAAAGATTATCAAAGCACATAACTATAATTTTTAAAAGGATTTGAGCATTAGTTAAATCACTGACCGTTTCTGAAATGTGGTGCATTTCGCTGATCAGATTTTTAAAAATTATACTTTTTAGAAGGCAAAGGATACATTTAATGGAGATTCTCTTTGTTCTAATGAAAATCTCATTGATATTTTAAACTCAATTGCTACTGTACAACATTCAAAGTGCCTCAGAAAACTTAAGGACCATTAAAAAAGACAGTTTTACTTTCCTTCATAGATGCTTTTATACTGTAGAGAGAAGAAAGAAGAATAAAACTTGACTGAAGTCTGTTGTCTCACTCTGGCACAGTGCAGAGTGTATGCCAAAGCCCAGGACCTTACATTTTTGTATGTAAAATATGGTAATTTGTCCCAGGGAAGCCCCCAGGAGTATTTGTAATGAGATGACTGGCCTGAAGTCAACCCTTAAATCAAATGAGACATTAGTAATCAAAAAGGTATTTAAGGATATTTTTTGCAGTTACATTTTATACCTACAATTCTGGAACTGTGGTATGTCACATAATTTTATAACTAAATATTTTTCAGTCATTTCTTTAAAAAAATAACCATTATTTGCCTTTTTATTAGTTTTAATTATTTTAAATTTAAATTGCAATCAAATTTTGCCATTGTAAAAATACCCCATGAATTTTACACCAGCACAGAAAATCACACTTTCACATACACAAGTATGCAAATGCATAAGTACTACTTAAATTTCTACGCTCCTTGTTATAATCAGCACGAGCTTAGTATAATGGTACATGCAGGGTAAAGTATCCAGTTAATTTTTTAAAATCAAATATAATTTATAAACTGTGCTATAAGACCACATATGTCTGTACTGTATGTGTGTCTACACAAATAAATCCAAAACCTAGCAGTAATTTTTCTGGTCAGCAAATTGTATCAGCCTATTATTTTGTATATAGCTAAGTAAACTGCTTGCTCTCATGGAGGATAAGAAGGGATAATTGTGTTAAATAATTAATTAACAGGATGAAAGTGTAACGATATCTGAACAATAGGGCAGAATTTCAAGGTCTCATCTGGAAATAAATTGTTCCAGTGCTTTTGCTAATTACATTTAGATATAATTTCCAATACATTAGAGAATTTAGTATACCCTTCAAGAGCTAGGAATGCATCAACTCAAGGCATTTAGTTTTGAAAGTATTTTAAATATTACCAAGGAGACAATTTTCTTCCTGTCTGATGATGTCCTTTTGGCTCCAGTATCAAAATCATTACATGTTTTTTGTAACCATAAAACCATATCTGAATGCCTCATCCTTCACAAATGCAAGTTAAACTTCGCTTGTGATTAAATTTGAATAAAAGGATATCGCTAATTTCTAATAGACTTGATGGACATCCATCTTTGTTGTGATGCCTACAGAAAATGAATCCCTTAACTAGTAAAACACTCTACACAAAAATGCTAATAAATGGGAGAACTTTGTGAGATGGAGAAGAGAAGCATGATTCCCACTGTAACAAAGCCCCTGCAGTGAGGTGTAGCCAGCTGATTAAGTAAACAATGAGACTGTTTTTCAAATGAGAAAAACAGCCTTCAGGCCTCCATCTACCTAAAATAACCATTTCCAGGGTATTGCTCCATAGAGGTTCAACAGGGGGACTTGTGGCCTGTTCAGCATGGATTTGGAGCAGTGCTATGCTCAGGAGCATGTACAGCTCCACAGATGTGAGTACCAGCTCACAGGCTTCCTAACAATCAGTCTGGAAAATAAGAATCTTTGAAAGACAGACCTTTCTGGGGACAATCTAGCCAGAACACTGAAACCTCAAAGACTCCAGAAACTAAAATCACTGCATTGTGCCACTCCTGACATGCATAGGACACCAGGTGTGAACCATTTCTCAGCCACCTGCAGACCTCCTGGGTTTGTCCTGGGTGCTGCTATCGCAGTGAAACTGGTATGGAAAACTCAGCCATCTCAAGCCTAAACGGGCAGCTAGCTTATTAGGGCAGCTGTGAGAAACAGTTTATGAAGTTTAAGGCCAGAAGGGACCATTAGATCATCTAGTTTGACCTTGTGTACATCACAGGCCATTACATTTCATCTAGTTATGACTATATCTTGCTCCATTAACTCTGTTTCATTTATGTGTGCTTTTCTGCCAGGCAGCTGGACCTGAAGTCAAGAGAGGGAGAGGCAAATATTTGTCACTTCCCTCAGAACTGTGTCTAATTGCTCATCTTGGATCAAATAAGGAAAGATGGGTCCTCAATTTTCACCTAAATAGTCTAGGCATTTCTCCACATGCTGACTTGTTGTGCCTTTATGCACTGTATCAAAGACCATTAAAAAGCATTGCCTAATATCTTTCCATCTTCAGATTATTTCTTGAGATGTTTTTTGTATGTTTTGGGGCTCTTTTGTGGTTTTTGGTTTTTTTTTCTTCTGAGCATTTCAAATTTTTGGGAGAGGATGAGCCAAATTTATTCTGGTTTTGTCTGGAAAATGCTCAAAATGCTTGTTTCAGTCCTAATATGAGTTTTGTGTTTCTTTGGGCTTTTTCAGTGATATTTTACACCTATGGAGGATTCTCCTAGTAAGTCAGGTTTGTACTACAGAGAGATAAAATTACCTTAGTCTCCTCTCCTAATCACTTCTTCCTTGTTCATACACTCATTGCTATTAATAACCTTGTTATCACATCAGTGGAATTTCTCATGTTGAATTCCTTTTTGCATTGTGACCTCTAATGCTCATTCAGGGCCATTGAGCCGGAGTATATGTTTTCATGTATTTTCCTGCCTACTTTACTCCTAAGCATACAATCTAGCACTTATGTACATCCAGGGCCCTGTTGTATGGATTTTTTTTTAATCACTTTACTCATTTCTGTGGTGAGCAAAGGATCAAACTCTTTAATACGCTGCCATAAATGGTTTCTTTCAGCCTCAGGTACCAAAGGTACCTGATGATCACAGTAGAATTGAAAGTGCTAATGTACCACAAAGTAATCCTGGGGTTCCAGAATTAAAGGCATATTTAATATTCGGTACTGGGACCTTAAGCATTTGCAGTTCAAAAGTTTAAAAATGTCAAAAAAATTTAATTTTGCATATTATTACCATTCTTAATTTTGAATCCTCCACATTTGTGAAATTACATTTTCTGTACTATTTCTATTAAGCCTGAAAACATGAAAAGAAGAAAAAGATGACTACCTATTTAAATTAAAATGTAAGATATTAAAAATGGAGCTCCTATCCTATTGATCTGGATATCCCGATGGACTTGCAGAAGTCAGCAGAACTGCAGAGAATTATAGAAATGCTTTCTTTTAAAAGCTACTATTTTCTCAAGTAAATTTAGCAAGGCTGACTTCATAAACAAACAGTTAATGGGAGATAAGCATCATGGGATTTCTTTGATCATGTCAGTTTGTTCATCTTGAACATAAGGTCAGTGATCCTCATTCTCTAAGACCACATCACATCTCTAAGAGATATTACATTTTGCATTTATATTGGCCACAAAGTGAAATTAGCAAACCAAGTGAACATTATGTCCCTTGCTATAAACATATTTCATTTAAATCCTCTTGTATATCCTCCCTTCTGTTTCACAGAGGTGTACTTCTGCTTTTGAATGCATCATTGGAAACAAGAGACAGTGTACACTGAAGCTGGGAAAACACCATGCTTCATAAATTGAGGGGAAAATCTGGCCTTCATTATGGAAAACTCAGAGTGAAATAAAGGCTTCACTAGAGTCAGTGAAAAAACTCCTATTGCCTTTACAGAGGTCATGGATCTGCTTTGCTTTCTCAGGTTGGAGAGATTAAGCCGTGTCTCTCGTGTTTTCCTAGGTTGTAGGCTCAAAAGCCTTCAGTCTGCAAAGCAAAAAATTGAGACAAATCCAAATTATCTTCTCTCAATCTCCATCATCTCTCTTAGATACAAGCTGCACTGCTGTACTTGATAGCAAGTCCTTACTTTCAGCTAACAGACCAGAGAGCAGTGATTCTTGAACTTTTAAACTTCTATTTTGCAAGACAAATATCTTTCTCCCACTCACACTAAGCTTCACTTCTCTTTCACCTCTCTAAATGATGGGCCTGGAATGGAGGCTGTAGATACAGAGTCAGCCTGCTTTCAGCCCTGACATGGAAGCCCTCGGTGAAGCAGCAGTGGGAAAAACAGCTTTAGTCTGTGATGGATGGATGCTTTCCTTGGTGAATTGCTCCCAGGGCACATGGCCAGAGAAATCATGATGCCAGGTGAAGGGATAGAGCAAGAGTGACTGAAGAATGTGCTGTCAGTTGAGTAGATGTGTTCTCTTTGAGTTATAAAACACTACGCCAATGCTTGTTCCCTCATGGTCATGTATACTACTGCACATCCAGGCTGTTATTTCAAAGTTCTTTCAACCAAAAAAACTGCAAAAATCTTTATGTGTCGTCAGAAGGAAACTTCTCCTCTCAAAGCTTATCAGAGGTATGTTTGGTGAAAAACTTAAGGGTGCTGTGACAGGGCTGTGACAACTACATCTGGATAGGGCACATGAGGTGATGTCTGATTTCTGGTCACAGAGAAGTTCTGCAGGAGCAGAGTGTAAGGAAGAAATGCTGCCCTTGGACCTGCTCCTGGTTCCCTGCAGCCTTTCACCGTGTCTGCTGCTAGGTGGCTCATTGTTACCTCCTGATGCCTCCCTATAGGAAACTGCTTAAGTGAAATGCTATCTTAATAATTAATTTCTTTCTGGATCAGCTTGCTTCAGTGATCCTTTTTAATTTATCAAGGAGAAAAAAAACAAGCCCAACTCCAACCCAACCCAAAACATAAAATGGCACAAGACACAACTCTTGTCGACTGGCATAAAATTTCTTTTATGTTTTCAGGTGCAACTCAGAGAGATGGTGAGGAAAAAGCACTCATAGTCTTCTCATGCTGAGCCAGGAATTAAATAGCATTCTTGGATGCAGCAGGTCTGGCCTGAAATTCCATCTCAACAGCTTTAAGGGCTTTGATGAGAGATGAATGCAAAGCTTGTAAAATTCTTACTTGCATGAAGATTCTGAATGTTCTTGCAATTTTGAAGTTCAATTCTAAACAAAGCATTTTTATGTTCCAAGAAGTATTTCTTCATTTTATTTTTCTTCAGCCAGCACTGCCTAAGAAAATAGATATAACTTCAGAAGTCACTTTGGTCGATCTAGAAGTTAATCTCTGAAGTGCTACACAAAGCAGATCAGTGGCCAGATCTCCAGCTGGTACCCATCTCTGATCCCCCATATAAGTCAGCAGCCAATGGAGGTAGACATCAGCTTTATAGCCGGGTTAGTTGTTATAGCCAGCTGTTTCCCTGGTCCTCTTTGCACAGGCCAAGTGGGTAGTACTATCAGATATAGAAAAAACACAGACTCAGACTTAATTTTTTGTGGGTAGGAACTCTGTGCAGGAAAATTGAAAGGCAGGCCAGGCACAGACTTTCACTTCTGTTGTACAAAAGTGGAGTATGAGTGCTTTTTCCTCACTATAATTAAAACTTAATAGATTCATTCTAAACTGATCCAGGTTCTACATATCTTATTGTACCTGTCAGGGTCACCTGGGATTCTCCAGCCGTCCTAATCTACACAAGCTCTGGGAGCACTGCTGTCCACATAAATTTTATTTACGCTTACACAGAGTTGCTCTAAATTCAGCCTTTTCTAAGCATTTGGATAAGGGTACACATAATGATTTTGCTTTTGATGTCTGGGGGCAGTTAATTCTGTGTTATTATGAATGCTGACTGCCCATGGGGGTCCCACCTGGGACACTATGTGTATGAGAGGCGCTTTCTGTGTGGCTGCTTCGTACAAGGCTGGAGAGCATAAGGTAAGGAAACAAGGAGGCTGGCGGAAGGACATGGGGTGGCCATGACTTGTGCATGTATTTGCATATGTGCATGCAAGCAGAGGGACACAGGCAGCTCAGGGCTGGGGGATGCCTCCCCAGTTACCCTCTCTTCTCTCTGGCATCTCCACATTGAGCAAGTGGGTATGAGACAGACTGTTCCTGCAAGCCCTTGTGGATATTGAGCTACAACCAGGAGCCCATTAGCAGTAACACTATTAATCTTCCCACAGACATTCAGAGAATAAACCACAAGCCATGCAAGAACAGTAGGGAGGGATGAAGCGTTGAAAGGTGGCCTATCTTTCAGAGCCCAGTGAGAAACCACAACTGCAGGGCTCTACCAAAGAACAAGTGAGCTGTGATCCCTGCATGACACTGGTTTACCAGCAGGGCCATGGTTAAAAAGTGAAATGAGGCCTGCAGGAAGATCTGGTCTTGTAAATGCCGCGGTTTGGCTCAGGCAAGCTCAAGGAGACAGTCTGACCAGGCTTGGACAGGGAAACATTGGAAAGATTCAGTGGTGAGCACAAGATCACATAAGTCTCGATTAGACTTTTGAGGGTCTGCTCCTGATGCATTAATTTTTTTTTACTTTGATATGAAATTCATCATAAAAGAAGAATTTTGCTTGGTAAGGCCAGCTCCTGATGCATTATTTTTTTTTTGTCTTTGATACGAAATTCACCACAGAAGAATAATTTTGCATGGGTAAGGCTCTTTATGAAGAGCATATGAAGACTGTCTAGAAACTATGCTATTAACTGCTGCTCTTATCTACCACCTGCATCTGATTTGTCTCTTCAGTGTCTTTTAAATATTATTCACTAATGCTCTTGAAGCATTATGTGATTATTTAGCAGCTACTTGGGAAATCAGGAATTAACAAGTAGCATCATTAAGACGCTGGCATCCTCAGCCTCTCTGGGCATGTCTCTGTCCTTGGGTGTCTTGACTTCCACCTCACTTAACATAATTTCCAGCAGAGCAAAACCTGTTGCCTCTAGTCTGCCTCAAAGGCATAAAAGAAATTCCGAATAATGTAAAGGAGGAAAAATTTCACTATCCATCATATTGAAAATATTGGTGACATCCTCTAGGTTTATCAGAACTGGCAAAACTTGAGCTTTTATTCTTTCTTGGTCTTGTGGGACATCTTCTCTATGTTTCTTTGGCAGTGGGAGAGGTCATACAGGTGAATATTATTTAGGAGGATAGCTATTTTCACAGTGACAAAAATAAGTCTGAAGTCAGTGGTTTTTGCTTACCTCACTATCTCTGGTGGTGTTTATATCAGTTCCATGTAGAGTGGACGTGTAGAGGAGCCAGTAGATGGGCTTCTGCTTGATGAATTTAAACACCCTCATAAAGCAATGGTTAGGTCTTCAGGATCATGGTACATGGTACATGCACAACACGGTCATAATGTAGCTGTACCTTGAAATGCACCATAAGGGTAGTGCATGGGGCAGGTAAGCTAGAGGTGCTCTGACTAACAGGGTCAGCAAAATCTGTCCTAAAACAAAGGCAAACACTCAGAAAATGGTCTATACTAATCTTGGTCTTGCTGCAAGCACTTCTGGACAATCTAAGCAAGAAATATGAGGTTTTTTGTTTTCCTGTTGTGGGTTTAGACCTAATAATAGAAGCCCTATTTGAAATAAATAAAAACTGACTCTAAAAGAATACAAAAGGTATCATTAATTTGAAGCCAGAAATCATCTCCTGTTTGCTTAAACTCTGGTGTGTACTCAAGCCCATATGTACAGCACAGATGATTAGACTACCATCTTTCTTGCTGAATGCGAAAAGACTGCACACACAAAGAGGATAGCAAACTAATTATCTAGAACACCGGTTTCCAAGATACAGTATATGAAGATTAATGTTTGCATTTTCCCTTAGAATGGGAGATAGTGACCTTAAATAAATTGCTCTGAATTGCAATAATGAACAGTGAGAATAAATCAGTTTCCTCTTTCATTTCCAGTCCTACTACATAATCTCCCAACTACATAAGGAGATTTCCACAGCTGACAGAATACAGTAACTATCTCTATGTATATTATTATGTCTATTTATTGAGGTTGGCCCCCTAATCAATACAGCAATAAAGACTACTGCTGCACCTGTGACTTCTGCTCTCCAAACCCAAGTCCTCCCCTTCTCCAATACCAGCATCCTTGGGAGCTGAAGCAGAAGGCCTTGAAAAGGTCCATACACCTTCCCTATGTTGTTTTTTGACTCCTGGAGGCAATGGTGTGGGCAATGAGTGCTGAAAGAGAGGCAGTGGGCCAGTGGACAACAGACTGGAAGGACAGTTTCCTTGAGAACCTGGCTCATATGCAGGTTGCCACATGCCCACTTATTTTCACTTGCCCTAGCCAAGTAGGTCAGATTCACAGAGCCTGACATGACCATAAGTGTGCCAAAATTACCATGTCCTTGATGGCCGATCACCAAAAATGAAATTCCTCAGTGTTTGCCCCCTATTAGTGATGGCCACTGCTTATTAGCTGTCTTTTTAAGTGTATGAAGCTGCTATGCAAGCAAAAAATTGAAGGTAATCAAGCCTGAAACTAGCAAAGAGGTAAGCAAAAATAAAATTTGAAAAGAAAAAAAAATTACTGCTGGTCTTGCTGTGACAAATAGTCACAAGAATAAGTGAGCTGTATTTTCAAAATGTCTCTACAAACAAAGACCCCCACATTCCAAATAATTTTTATGATTAGTGGTTTGTTTTTGCTTTCATGTACAGTAATAAGACATGACTGTACCTGAACTGCCCTAATGTTAAGAATTTCCTGGCTGCTGAAAATCTGGTAGACATAGCTGTTACCAGAACAGTCTCCTCAGCAGGCAGGACAGTGAGCCTAAGCCAAGTAGCAGTTTCCCTATCATCCTGACTCAGAGAATATCTGGGAACAGCATGGATTACACACATGAGCAACCTGATCCTGGGCCAGGGAATTCAAAAGACATGAGTCACGTCACCACACAATTCAGCAGAAGGCAAGGTCAAAGATATCAGGATGCACTATCATAACACTAAAATCAGGTGCCAAATTATGGACAAGACAATGTCAGCATATAATTTCAAATAGAGAGTGCAGCCTGAAATAAAATTATTTTGAACCTTAGGTCCTTTTTGGAAAAGTGCTCCAATAGTAATCTTTCAAATTGGAAATTTGATCTAGCACATTATCTATAGTTATTGGACTATCCAAATGTTGCCCTGGAGAACACCTGCATGAGTAGAAGTGGAAGAATTGATGCTAACAATAATTTATAGCTACATTTTTGTCAGTATAAAGAGAGAAAAGAGCACAAATAGCACATTGCACATGAAACGAGCCATTTTGCAGTTACATTTTAGCTTAAAACAAAACCTTTTAGTTTTGTTTTGGAATTGATCTGTGAGGTTTTTGCTTTGGCGATGTCTTGTTGGCATGAGTTCTGGGGGGAATTTTGGTCTGATTTAATCTTAAAAACTGAAAAGCGTTCATTTATGACTACTTATTGGTTCTTGATTTAAGTGTTTTGGGTGCCATGATTTTTACAAAAAATTACAAGTGCAGCAACACCCTTTGTACTGACCTTTACCAGACCTTGATGTTTCAAGAAGCTGCAGAGGAATGATGTAGGAAGCATCAGGAAAGCTTTAAGTTTCTATTATACTTTCCAAAAAGTTTTTCATCTTCTTTGTTATGAAGACATAGTGATAAATATGTAAAATTTAATAAAGGAAAATTATTGTTTCTTCTCTTTTTTTCACTCCTACCAAATGCCCAAGCTTTTAACCACACACACTAACTTGTAAGCTCCTACTGCAAAACTGTGAGTACCTAAAATCGGCCTCTTACTTGATAAGTTGGTCTATAAACATCTCATGGATTTGTAGGACAAAAGAGCTTTTATTTGAGTGTGCATTGTCTAGCCTAGGTGAGCAAACAAGGTTTTCAAATACTGGGTAAAGCAACCCTAACATTCCATGTCCAACTTCTCAGAAATGTTCCAAATATTTTAACAAAAACTTCATGTGTGGGAAAATTCAATGGTACACTGTTTCACTGGTAACCATTCTTGCTGGTAAAAACTATGACTGATTTTTCCATTTTCTTCCCCACTTCAAGTTCCACAACTGGATTTTGGTCTGCTTGTTCTCCTAGCAGTACAGTTATGAGTATTGCCTTAAATTTGTGTGCAAGACACAGTGGTGTGCTTGAATAAAAGAAGTAGAAAACACCAGTACTGGTGCATGTTTCTTCTTTGGGTTAGTTTATACCCAATATGAAGTAATCACATAATTTCATACAATTAATTCATTCTCATCTTCTCAGTTTTCAAAAATAGGTGTAAACTTCTCAGTTGAAACACTTAATAAAACAAGAAGCTTGCTTTGATCTATCACTGCTTCAGCACAGTTGAGTCCAGAAAATTTTCCAACTAACTTGTCCAATTTATAAACAGTCAAAGAAGGTACATGCTAGATGATTTTAAAGATAAATGGACCAATATTTAAAAAGCACTAAGAGCCTTTTTATTCAATATGTTCCCAGAACACTGTACTATTTCCAATTATCCTGCTTTTTTTCAAGCCTAGAAACAGCAAATGAAAAACAGATGTCATGTTCTATTGAAGGCTACTGATGGAATGGTAGCTGCTCTTGCTTATTGGAAACTGTTTTAGAATTATTTCCCTCTCTTTCAGTTACCATGACAATATTTGGCCTAATCCTATGGGGTTTTTTCACATCTAGGAACATTGTGTAGGCAAGTGGAATTATCATTAAAATTAACCCTGTTCAGAACAGATAATGGAGGTCTTAACTGTGCCTTTGTTTTTAAATGTTGCATGCTTACTACAATTCCTTTAGGTTATATGAAAAATACAAACTTTTAATTGTGTTTGGTTGTACCAAATTGATCCCTGAATGTAGTAGGTTGTGCGTCATGTTGCAAAGAAAATGCATTTTTTGTGTTGGTAATATTCAACAGTCTTGCAAAAGGACAAAGTTACTCTGCCAGACTTACCTTCTTGATGAATATGCAAAGATCAGCCCCCAAATTTATCTGGATATCCAAAAACATTATTCAACTTATCTTGTGTTAAAAAAAAAATCTTTAATTGTTTTCTTTAAAAGCTGCCTCTAATCTGAAAGCATTTAAAGCATTTATTTGTACCTATAAATACTAACGCATAGATACCTGGCTATTCTACTTATAAGCCCCCTTCAGTCTCCTTTCCAAGTCCCTATGGGCCAAATTGTAGACTGTTTAAAAATATGCTTCTTAAAACCTCGTGCAAAAGAGTTACTAATGAGGGGAAAAGGTATATGCAGCACTGAGTGGAAAGATACCTGTGGGAAATACATTCTTCTCAGCTTTCCTTTTGCATGCTAGCAAACAAAAATCAATTATGATATTCAGGGTCATTTATACATTTGGAAATCATTGTTGTGGGAATTCAGAGTAGTGGCTTGTTATCAGCATAAGCTTATTATAAAAAAGAAGTAAACCCAACATGATATGTCTTCTGCTGGGGTTGCAGGTTTGATTTTTAAAGGTTGTAATGTTAATACAATGCATTTAGGCTTTTGTAAAATATTTGGTCTGATACCTCATTACATTTTGATTAAGAAATCAGAACAATCCAAAATCAACATAAACTGCATTAATCATAGAATCATAGAATTCCTGAATGACAAAATAATTTGGTTTGGAAGTGACCTTAAAAATTGTCTAGTTCCAACTCCCTCCCCACCCTCCCCCGCCACATTGCAGGGACATCTTCCACTAGACCGGGTTGCACAAAACTCCGTCCAGCTTGGCCTTAAACATTTATACAGGGATGGGGCATCCAGTAGTTGTGGATACAACTTCTCTGGGAACCCATTCCCATGCCTCACCACCCTCACAGCTGAGTCTTGTCTAATATACAATCAAAATCTACTCTCTTTCAGTTTGAATCAATTCCCCCTTTTCCTGTCACAATGCTCATGTAAAAATTCTCTCTCCATCTTTCTTGTGGGCTCCCTTCAGGTACTGGAAGGTCACAATAACATCAACAGAAATCCATCTCACTCCAGGCTGGAAAAAAACAGTTGTCTCAGCCTTTTCACACAGGAGTCTTTCTCCATCCCTCTACTTATCTTAGTGACCCTTCTCTGGACTCACTCCAGCAGGTCCATGTCCTTCCTGTGCTGGGACCCCAGAGCTGGATGCAGGGTTCCAGGTGTGTCTCACCAGAGCAGAGCAGAGCAGAGGGGCAGAATCCCCTCCCTCCCCTGCTGCCCACACTGCTCTGGATGCAGCCCAGGACACGTTTGGCTCTCTGGGCTGGGAGTGCCCATGGCTGGCTCATGTCCAGCCTCTCAAGGATCCCAAGTTCTTCTCCCCAGGGCTGTTCTCCCTGTGCTCATCCCCAGCCTGTGCTGGTACCAGGGGCTGCCCTGACCCAGGTGCAGCAGCTTGCACTTGGTCTTGTTAAACCTCAGGAAATTCACATGGGCCCAGTTCTTGAGCTTGTCCAGGTGCCTCCGGATGGCATCCTGTTCTTCAGGTGTGTCAACAGCACCTCTCAGCTTGGTGGCATCTGCAGATTTCCTAAGGGTGCTCTTGATCTCTTTATGTCATTAATGAACATATTAAATAATATGGTCCCCGTAATGATCCCTGAGGGACACCACTTGTCACTGATGTCCATAAGAACTCTGAGCCATTGATCCCTACCCTCTGGATGCCCTTGCTGAATCCATGCTGCCTTGAATCCTCTCCTTCTCCTCCATGTGCCTTAGCCCAGCTTCTAGGAGGATCTTTTCCATGATTCTCCAGGGCACAAAGGTAGGCTGACTGGCTAGTAGTTCCCAGAGTTCTCCTTTCTATTCTTTCTAAAGATAGGTGCAATGTTTATCCTTTTTCAGTTCCTTGGATTTCCGTGATCTTTCGAATATCATGGAGAATATCTTGGTCTTTGCATCAAAAAATTCCCACAGGATTTTGGAGTGTTTCTCCTCAGGCCCCATAGATTTAGGTGCATTCATATTCCTCAGGTGGTCCAGAGCCTCATTTTTAACTAAAACTTACTTTTGTTCCTTCAGTAGCCATCCTGCCGTCCACCTGCCTGAGAAGTGTGGGAAGAGAGGTTGCCATTAAAGACTGAGGCAAAAAATCTGTTGAGTACCTCAGCTTTTTCGTCATCCTTTGTTGCCAGTTTGCTGGACTTGTTTATTTGGTAGGTCAGTTTCTTTGACCTTCCTTTTAAGGATAACATAACTCTAGACGCCCTTCCTGCTACTCCTTTTGTAAAAAAAAATAAAAACAAAAATAAAAAAATTGGCTATTCTATGTATTAATGACTTGAAAGAAAAATTAAACTCTATACAGAGAGAGCAAATGACAAAAATATCAGGGAGAGCTAAATACTGTAGAAGACAATTACTTCGAGAGGGAGTGACTACAATCATTTTGTGCACTTGTTCATAAAAATAAATGCAATTTAACAGAGCCAAATCCATAGTCATAGACCTAAAATCCCATGCCTACACGTGGGGACTGTGGATTGGAGGAAGATTGGAGGAAGACTGTGGATCTGAAAAGTTTTCAACAACTGCAGCAGATAACTATTTCAGTGTTTGTGTCTGAAGCCCATAAAGTCACTCCTGGAATACTATGTCCAGCTTTGGAAAGAATCAGAGATGAGCTAATGGTGTGATCAAAGGCAGGACAAACATGGTTTGTAAAAATAGCTTAGGGATTGTCATCTATTTAGTGGACTAACAAAAAATTTAAGGACTGCTATGCTATGAAACCTCTGACTGCCTACATGAAGAATGAACTTTTGATGTGTTTGGTCTGTTGGGGAAAGGCATATATGTCAATGCCTAGAAGCTAGAAGTGACCAAGGCAACTTTAAAAATTAAAAGCAAAATTAGACTACCATATGAAATGGGCAGCAATAAAAAAATATGTGAAATGCAGTAGATTCAAGATTGCTGATAAATTGAAGTAGCATTGAAATTAATTTTTAGAAGTTACGCAGTACTTCAAGATCTGATATAGGGTAGTGCTCTGATCTACATAACACAGGGAATAACAATTAAAGATTACGGTTTTGGCTACTTGGAGCTTGTATAACCATATCTATGAAATTTTGCCTTCTAATGAGCAACTAAAGAAACCAACCAAAAGAAAATTTCTCTAAATAGTAACTTGGATCACAAACTAGACTGGTATTTATGTATGCAAGGCAAAATCCAGTAAATAACTCCTGTATCTCTTGTGACACCTGAGAGATTCCAGCTCCTCTCTGTACCCCACAAATTGCATGTGAGTACAGAAGGTACAGTAGATCTCCAGCCATCAGGGATGGGAACTGGAGGCCAAAACTATTCTCACAGGCATCTCAGATGGCACTTAGTGAATATTCTTAGGCACCTGAATGCCTCTTAGAAGGTTAAACTTGAAGCCTTCCTCCCAAAAGCATGGCTTTGGAACAGAGAAAAGAGTAGGAGCATCTTCCTCCTCTTTTTGCATGTGCCACCCGGTAAGTAGTTGAGGTACACATTGTTAAGTCCTTTCCATCTTCTGTGAAAAACTAATGTATAGGATACATTCAGATCACCCATATTTGCTAACTACAATTCTCACTTCTTTTAATTAAGTAAAAATAGTGTACTGAATTGAGAATTTCCACATTTTAAAGAATATTTCAGATGGCATATTAATGCCTAGTTGATTATTCTAGCTGAAAAAGTATTCCAAGGATTTTCCAGATTTATATCTGTTTGTCTTTGTGTCCTTTGAAGACAGTTTTGTGTGATGTAGGAGGTACTTCTCATTTCAATTGCTTGCAGTACAGCACCTTTTATACCCCATCTGTCAGTAGACATTCTCAGTATTTTATGCATATATATCCATTCACACATATTTAGACTCATATATGTCTGTGTGTATGTTCATACAATGTTTTCATGTTGTGTGTTTTATATATATTTATAGAAACACAAACATAGACATATATATATATGTAGTCCACTAAAATGGATTATAAGTTTCTGATCATTCTTAAACCAGTGCAAATACATCTTTTCCTCCCACCCAGTTGATTTGCAATTTAAAAAAGGTGTTCTACCAGAAAATTCCAGAAAAACAAATGGGCTTCAAGTTATAGCCTGAACATAAAAGAGAATGTTGATGTTCTAAGGGTACCCTGATGCTGTGGAACACCTGATCACAGTCACGATGACCATAGGAAGCTAGCATTTTCTCTCTTACTCTAGTACTAAAGCAATGTTATACAGTGTGCATGGGACAAAGACTGCCTCTTTAAAAAGGTGAACAAGTACTCAGTAAATAAGGTTCCTAAATAAAACAAGAACATCATGCAAGAGACCTTCCTACTTTAGTAGGAAGAAGAATACTCCAAGTAATTGCAGGCAGGAGTAAATTTTGTCTTAAAAAACTTGGTTGTTTCAAAGAAGTTGATGGACCAGAATGGAAGGAGATAATACAAATTAATTTCAGTCTTGATTTTATCTGCTCTAGTCACCTGTACATCTAAGATCTGAGGCAGAAAGTATTCTGAAGCAGGAAAGAATCCCATCTGTGTTTTCTTCCAAAACAGATTTATTAACTGGAGCTTGTAAAAAAATTTGAAAAGATCACCTGAATATTTCAGGATTTTCCTGAAGGTGGCAGCTTTCCTGTCCTATTTTTGTTCTATACTTCAGAAAGGTTCAGCACAGAAATTTTGTAGGGTGGTACATTGCTTCATTCAGTTGCCTGATACAAAATATTCTTGCTGTGGCCCAAGACATTACATTGAGTTTTTAGCCTACCTGTGGTAAGTTATCAGTGACTTCAGTGAGGTTATTAAGTTCAAAGTCTGACCAGGGACTGACTACATTTGTTGCCTCACGATGCACCATGCCTTTTAAAAGGGGTTGCTTACAAGGCTACAGATAATGTGATTTTTATGGTTTTCTGGTAACAGAAGGACAAAGATATGCCAGGATCAGAGAAAATCCCTATCATAAAGGACAGTCTGAATGACTATTTTTTGGTGGTTCTTGAGTTACACAAGTGGCTAATTTCTGAAAAATTCATCCTTGCAGTAAGAAAGAATATAACATTTATAAGCCATTTCACTTTTGCTTCCCTATGTCCATATATATACATAGAGTATCCAAGACTTTCCTATACACATAGAGAGGAGCAGGGGGAGAAAGAGAAATAAAGATACAGGAATGAGAGTAGAAGAAAAAGAAGAATGATAGAAAAACGCGTTACTTACAACTTTGTGGTTTAGTGTAAAAAAAGCTATGTCACTTCTGTTCTAATGAAAACCACAACTTCTCAATGAGTACATATGCTCATATATGACCTTGTATATGTTCTGAAAATGCTGGCTAAAACTGGCATATCACTCAATAAAAGCAACAAGTAGATGAAGCAGTCAGCTTCATCTAGCATCAGTCCATCCAGCATGAAAACTCGCTGCTTGGAAACAA
Source organism: Anthoscopus minutus (assembly GCA_013399455.1). Classification (NCBI taxonomy): domain Eukaryota; kingdom Metazoa; phylum Chordata; class Aves; order Passeriformes; family Paridae; genus Anthoscopus; species Anthoscopus minutus. The sequence continues at coordinate 6,042 of VWYI01011468.1, read as the reverse complement.
ATCAGATGACTTCATGAAGTTAAATCAAGTTTTTGTCAGCCCCAGCTAGAGGGGATGTGTAGGCTATACAGTATTAAAAATCTAAGTGTGTCTAACTGTTTGCCACCCTAGCAAACTTCAATGGTTTTAGCCAGCTGCTGCCAAGGGCATGTCAAAGTCCCAACAATCTTGAAGGGGATCAAACAATGCACTTCAGAAGATGACCAATACCACTGCAATGGTTCATAGTTTCTGAAATCAGTTTTAATGGCCACAATCACTGTGAAATTGCGATAAAAAACAAGTAATGAGTAGTTACTGAAAGAGGAGAAATTGAGGTTAAACATTAGGAAGAAATTTTTTACTGTGAGGATGGTGAGACACTGGAACAGATTGTCTAAGGAGGTTGTGGATGCCCAAACCCTGGCAGTGTTCAAGGCCAGGTAGGATAAGACCTTGACAAAACAGATCCCCTAGAAGAGGATGAAACCTGTTCTAGGGGAAGGAGTGTCTGCCCATGGCAGGAGGGTTTGGGACTAGATGATCTTCAAGGTTTGTTCCAACCCTTTAACATTCTCTGATTCTATGATCCTATGATTTGGACTTTTTTCCTGATAGAATTCAAGCAGATGCACTAGATTTTTGTGGGATCTGTGCTGTATCTCGTGCCCATCATGCACACATAGGGAGGGGATTAGGTTGTTCTGCGGAGGCATCCTGGGGAAATTGACAGTGATGTCAATAAGTGTGGAAGGTTCCTGCTGCCCACACCAGCATTAGACATGCCAGTTATCTGCTCTGTCCAAAGATATTGACAGGGCTGTCTGAGGATCTTTCATGGTGGGTTTTGTTCCTTCTCAGAGAAACATAAGTATGCTTGGTTAAGGAAAACAAACTATCAGAGCTGAGAACTTTTACTTCCAGCAGTTTTCATGGAGCTGTATATAGAATAAGAGAGCTCCACCCTCACAGTGCTGACAACAGCTATTTAATCTAATTGTTGAAGACATAAAGCAATTTCCTGCCTGGCTACATTAACTGACATTCAAATTATATTACCATGCATTCTTTCACTCATACTATGAGGAAACTAGGAGAAAAAGAAAATTTTAATTTGTCTGTTGACATCAAAAAAGCTGACCCCAAAATCTGAGAGAGACTCAGAAGACTTTACAGAGTGTAAACTTGAATACTTCTTCACTTACACTGCTTATTTTGGTTGTGTGAAATATTAGAGTTGGAATAAAGTCTGCCAAAAAGTAAAAGGTTTGAAATGTCTAAAACAATTCTTGAATTTGTATCTAATTTGTTAAGTAGCTCAAGCGGAAGGCAAAGAGATGCTTTCTGGAATACAGTTTTAACATTTTCAAAGTGAGATGTTCCAATTTTTCACTAAAGAACAATATTTTGTTTCAAAACTTAGCTAGTAAGGATATTGAAATAACATTGAAGTATCCAGAATAGATCTAAACACTCTGTTTCAGATCAAGGAACTCTTTGTTCAATTCATGAACCTTTTTCTTAAAATATCTATTATTTTATTATTATTCCTGCAGTCAGTTGGTTGCTAGCGTGCCACTTGACAATCACAGAAGTATGCAGCTGGGGAAATTGCCTTAACAAAACGCAGGAAGAAAACCTGGACAGCTTTTGTAATGGTAGCATAAGGGGTGGGGAGGGCAGAGGCAGGAGGAGACAACTGCAAGAAGTTAAATGCCAAATCCCTGATGCTACACAGGGATGATCCAATGCCTCTTGATAAAAAAATGGAGGAGGCTTTCAAATGAAGATCTTCTTTTGCAGATCTGGTCTAAGAAACACAAACATCTGCAGACATGATTTTTTTAACCTCATTTCTTCTGTAAGAACCTTTATACTCACGAAGAAAAAAATAGCCCAACTTTTTCTTTTTAGCTGCCATATATTGTTAGTGCTATGTCACCATAAACTGAACCACTTAAATGGCATCATATGTGAATTAGTTACAGTGAAACAAAAGAAAATAATTTTGAAATGAAATTTGAATTCTTCAGATTGCATATTGAGGGTTAAATGAACCTTTCAGATCAACTGTTTGTTCTTGCCTTGATCTTTATTTAAAGTGGGCTGGTTTCTTATGCCCAAGTTCTTATATTTCACATGATGGTTACCAAAACACTAAAGCACTAAAGACAAAAGAAATGCAAAATACCTCCTGTTTAATAAGATCAAGGACTTCCAAAAAACCAAATTATGTTATATATCCTGTACCTTATCTTCAAGGGAAATATAGGACATGTTTTTTAGACTAAAAAGTGAATACATTGTTGTTCAAAGGTTCATTTACTCTGTGACTGTAGTCTGTCATTTACGGCTATTTCGAACTTGTGTTAATTTATATTCTTTGTAGAAAAAACATGTTTGAAAGAGTGATTGGTTGCTATTAACAAACATCACTGCTCTGCGATCTGGCCACATTTGAAGAAATGTGATTACTGTTGCTCTGAATATTAGTTGTATTACATGGTTTTTTTGTTGGTTTTTTTTACATTTTATTAAATATTATTGGTTCAAAATTTAAGCCCATCTTTGCTGCTTTCACGAGTTGGGGAATGACCAGGCTGGTGAGAAGAGACCAGATGCTGAGCATTTTTTACCGCTCAGTTTCTCTGAACCTTTCAGGTTTTGTCTATCTTCTTTCTTTTGGGCTTCTGGGATTAGAGACCACAGCTAATTTCAAGAATTTTTTTTTTGGATGTGACTGCTCCTTTACTAAGACTGAGCTAGAATCCCAGACTTTTTTCACTTATAAATCCTGACTGTGTTTATCATGGTTGCCCTCAAAGGATTGAATTTTCTCACCCCCATGAATATCATAATCTTATAGAAGATTACACTATCTACATTCGCACTTGAATCACACCATGTAAGAAAAATAGAAATATGAGAACTGTGTTGTAATAACAAACTAAATCTCTCTCTTGCTGGAAGGTCAGCCACATAGCCAAATCTACTTTCAAGGTAAGTAACAGAAAAAATGACAATGGCTTCCTTGAGTGCTCTTTCTTGACAACCCTGAACTTATTCCCACATGAGGTACACAGTGTGACCCTGAACTCAGGAGCTGTATGCCAATTATAAAGATTGTTCTTCAGTCTGGAAAAGACCTCTGCCTTCACCAAAGATCAGACATGGGCAGGAAAAAAAATGATGAGGTAAAATTGGATGTGAATAATAGAGCTTCCTCTCATCTTTCATTGCAGACTAGTTAGCCCAGTGATAAGTTTATATGAGAATTTCTGTCACACCCACTTCGTATTTACAGCCATCCTGTACAATGGGATCCTGCCGTGCCAAGAACTTTGCAAAGCTGTGGGAAACAAGTGCTGTCACAGGATGGAGGGAAGGTTGCAATCCACTGTGTACAGACATTTTCTGCTTATTGGTGTGTGTGCAAGATCTTCAGTTTTACAAACTGTCAGCAGACTCCTTCCCTCACTGGTGGGCCTCCCCACTGATGTAGGTGGTGGGTGAGGAGAGCCGTGAAGGAGGTGAGCTCCTCCATGGTGATGATGAGTGACACCCTCCGTGCTGAAGCAGTGTTGGATTGTGTCACTGGAGCAGACAGCGCTCATGGTTCTTCAGGTGACAACGCAGAGATGTCAGGTCTAGGACAGAAAAGGATTTGGGCAGGGATAGGACTCCACAGGAGAAAAGGGCAGAGTCACTAAGGGGTTTGGAGAGGAGGAAATCTGCTGGAAGGATGCCTGTTTTAATGTCCTGCGTTATCAGTAAAGGGCGTATGCTGCTTCAATGATATTTTTAATCGTCCTTGAGTTAAATTGAAGATTTGCCCTTCTGATTGTATAATTCTCATTTGAAGTACTCATTGCTGCCTCAGGTAATTCCAAAAACAGAGACTCAAAGAGAAGTTTTCAGGTTTTTGCCCCCTAAAGAAGATATTTGAGATAGGATAATCCGTACCTTATGCACAAAATTAGGAGATCTGTAAGAGATTGAAGAAGTTCACCAGGAAAGTGGAAGTGAAAAACTTAAGAATGGAGCCACTGGATACTGTTTTTTCTAATGATGTGCTAAACCCATTATATAGAGAGTATATTTGAAATAAAAACCACATAACCACTGCCCCCCAACAAAAACAAAAAACCAAGCAAACCAAAAAAATTCCAAACAAAACCATGCTTCAGATAGATAATGAAGGTATATATATATATATATATATTTGTTTCAGTGGTATAGAAGCCGTACTGTGCAACAAAACAGAAGTGGCCTGCTGCTTTCCAGGTGAAACACTGACATCACAGAAATTTACTCACCTGCCTTATTCCCGGAAGGTCTGATGAAAAACCCTAGTTGTCCTTGAAGGAACTGATTGTTACAAATATGAGGTGAAGCCATCCCATTGAGTATTTGAAAGCGTTTCATTGATAATGCATAGCATCTCTTTCTCTGTGTATAGCTGGTATATAACAGCTGTTAATGGTGTATTATAACACATGTTGCACTTCATTATGATATGTCATTGGTTTAGGCAATATTTCATTGTCAGAGATATCTTATTAAAGGTCTGAGCTACTTTTCATGTCACTTCCTGACTTTATTCAAGGAATAAATATTTCCTGAAGTTATCAAATGTTTGCATAATATATAGGAATCAGCACCTCTCCCAATTTATCTGTGTATACAGATGGAGATCTCTCTTTCAAACTGAAATCTGAATTACACAGCTAGTCCAAGACCTAGAATTAGAAGAAACTGATGACCTTTTATTTTCATAAAGGAGTGTTATCAAAACAGGAGGAATTTGACTGAAAGAACACTGTGTCTTTTATATTCCTTAGCCTCCCAGTTCTCTTTGAACTGATAAAATGTTCCAGGAGCTCCAGCCCTCTGGGTGGATATGAAAATATGCTAGCAATATTTCTTTAAAGAACACTACAAGGTGCCTTCAGTGCAATAATTTTATTTTGTTTTAGAGAGAGACCAAGTGTCAGAAAAATTACTGCCAATATGAATTCTCTCCCTCTTTCTCTTTTTTCAGAGATGATCGATAAAATGTTGGGTTAAAAAAATAAAATATAATTGTGTTTGTTTATATGAGCTACCATATTCTACGAAAACGAGACGTTCTCAGAACTGGGGAAAAAATTATGCCATAGATGATATCTACTCATTAATTAAAACTAATACTAATAAATTGGATGGGGATGGTAAAGCTCAGATTCATTCAGGTGGAACAGCACAGCAGATTACCCAATACACAGCACACAGAAGTATTGCCTGATTCATTCAAAATCTGAACTACAATCATTTCAGAGTTTTTTTCACAAAAATTTTGCTAACACTCAAAGAAGAGCATGTCATTCACTGGTAAGAAAATATGTCAATGCCATTTTTGGAAACATTCTGATATCTACTTATCATAAATGACAGACTGTAAGTACATTCTCTTCTCATTTATTTGAACACTTAAAAAAAACCCAACAAAACAAAACAAAGCCAAACCAAAACAAAAAAACCTTGCTAGTCTAATCTCTATGCCTGCAAAATACTGAGAAGATTACTTAAAGAATAATACAATCATCAGACACAGCCAACAAATTTGTGGAGTCACAAATGGAAAGTCATTTTTAAGCCTTTTGACATCTTTCAGTGTAAACCGATATGTTTAGTGGATGAGCAGGAGGTTCTCATTCTATTTTTTCTTTATATTAATAAGGTTTTTGATGTTATTCTTCACAATATCCTCCTGGATAAGCTATCCAGCTGAACAGGTACACAGTGTGCTGAGTGAAGGACCTGCTGAAGGGCAGACTTCAAAAGTCTGTTGTGCATGTGCTACACCTGGATGCTGACCAGTCACCAGTGGTGTTCCTCAAGTTTCAATTGTAGGGCAATTTCCATTCCCCATGTCTATCAATGGTCAGGACACAGGATTTTAAAGCACTAGCGGCAAATTTGCTGATGATACCAAACTGGGGAGGTGTTGCTGACTCTCTCAAGGGACAAGAGCCTTACAGTGGGATCTGAATATATTGGAGCACTGGGTAACTACCAGTGGCA
>VWYI01011464.1:0-15319 GCA_013399455.1 Anthoscopus minutus | reverse complement strand
ACCCATGCCAAACCATCACAAAAGGCTTGCTCACCAGTTGTGAATTTGCTTATGAGACAATGCATTGGGAAGTTTTCGACTCAAAAAAGGGTTGCTTTAATTTTCTTTCTTTTTGCCATTTTATCAATATTGTCTCTACTTTGCTAAAAGAGCATGTGGGAAAATTCTATTCCATATAATTATTCTCATATTTTTTCCATAATACTGTGCTGAACTAAAAAATTCTAGTACATGAAAGGAAGAATTGTGATTTGTTTTTTTCCACCAGGTTTTCTGTAAATCATAAAATTCTGAGCTTTCAAAATGTTGGAATGTGGAAGAGTTGAAATCAAACCTCAAAACTAGATCTGTTAAAAAAACACAGGTCAATTTGTATCATACCAGTATATAAAAACAACCTGGCTTATATTTTTCTGCATTATTTTCTGGTTTTTCTGCATTTTTTTCTGTCATTATATAAGAATTATGATGTCTTTTTTATGCATTCCTGATATCAAGGGGTTGATTTGTTAGGATTTCTCCTTGCATAATTCCCAGTTCTCAGGGCTGTAATTGGTTTTACTGTTTTTTTGAAATGCACAAAATAGTCTAATTTTGTGGACTGGGAGAATTAGTAGGGAATACTTTTGCTGTAGATAGTGGTTTTGTATTTAAAGAGAAGATGCACTTTTAACTGTTGGTTTGATGTGGAATCCAGGCTGTGCGGTAAAACATGTGTGTATCAGTGAAACACTTTTTTTGGGGGTGACCATAAAAGCTTGCTTTCTTTTATTAGATAAATAAGATTACCATTGTTTTTTCTATCGAAAAAATATTTTTTCCCCCAAATGACATTACTTCAGGAATAGGAGAGTGTCTGAGCAGTTACTCTATGGTAACAGTATTATTGTGCAATAGGTAAGTTCCATGCAGTGAGGAATAGCTGTAGTTTCATGTACTAAACAATTCTTGTATATACTAAACAATTAAAAGAAAAAAAAATTAATGAAGGAGAGACAGAATATGTTACCATCTTTTGGAATATAGAAGCCCTTGGCCATACATTGGAAATAAAGCTCTACCCCACTTGGACTACCCAGCATGGGTAAATTAAGACCGCTGTGTTCAAAGAAATATTTAATCTCTAAGACAAAGTATGAAACTAAAATATGTAAGTTAAGAACCTTTCTGAGATCTAGCTGGGGATGTGAATAATCACATGTTGAAGGTGGAGTGTAAAGAGTACAGAAAAAATTCTAAGAATCTGGAGCCACTGAGAAGGTAGGGCAGTCCAAGGATGACTGTAGAGGTTTTAATTAAGAACTTTAAATAAGTTCTTAATATTCTGTTCATTGTAAGTTTTGCTTCTCTGAAAATTAATGTGTATGATCTGTTACATGGAAAAGATGGAACCAGTGTGGAAGGGGTGTGGTGTCAGATTGAGGAAGACTTTCTAATGCTGTATTCCAGCTCACTCTGTGAGGTGACAACTCCTGGGTAGGTACATGGAATGGGAGCTGCTGTTTGGAATCAGCTGAGCAGTTGAGTTTTACCTTTGTGTCAGGAAGTGGCTCCTGCTAATTTTAAAAGTGCATTTTATTTGCCAGAGATGGTGAAAGAATAACGTTGGTAGTAAAGATCACATCATGTGGCGTGTTGGCACATGCTGCTTTCCTGAGAGGCACAGAGCCTCCACCTCTTAGAGAGCACTCAGCCTTCAGAGCACTGCTTGCTTGTTTGCCAATATGAAATTCTCAGTAGGAAATGAGTGGACACTGAATTTACATTAGAAACTGTGGAAGCTGGGAATGATCTCCCTGGCTGCTGGTAGTCTTAATTTGGTTCCTTTAGTGAAAGTATAATAATATATTGAAGTGCTGTTCTGAGCAAAGCAAGCCAAAATGACATTTCATTGTTTAGCTAAGACTGAAGCTAAGACTGTGTTCAGATAGATAATAGAGATTTATCCTCTTTTCCTTCCCAATCTCTACTGTCTTCAGTTACAGAAAGTTACAGTGAAAATCAGAGTGAAAGCAATTGCATGTATATTACTACTCTGACCACTGTGCTTCTCTAAGGGGATTTGTACTACTCTGTCATTGTATTCCAATCTGTTCCAACCTTGCTGCACTGTATGTATATGAAAGCTACCTGGCATGTCTGACAGTGCAGGAGAAGCCAAAGGTCTTGTGGTTTTACAGGTGACATTTTATGTGGCTTCTATCTAGTGAGTACTTACTCAACTGAGGTATCTTAAACCAGGAACACTGATGAGGCAGCATTATTGTTCTTATTACTACTACTACTATTACTATTATTATTATGTCTTGGGATTAATGAAAAAAATTTAACTTCTGTTATAAATCACCATAAATCAACCCTGTTGCCAAGATTAGTTGTTTGATTAAAGCATCAGTTTTAAACAGGAAAGCCAGGCACTGGTTGCCGTTCACAATTCATTAGTACATTCAGATCTCTTAGCAAGCAGTACATTTCTGTATCTGAAGTGCTCATCAGAAGATACTGAGGAGCAGAATGAAGCCCCCATAATGCAGGGGGAAATGATTGGTGACCTGCTACATCAGTTTGATACTCATGAGACTGTGGGGCTGGATGGGACCCAGCCAAGGGTACTGAGGCAGCTGCAGAAGTGCTCACTGAGCCTTTTACCATCATTCATCATCAGCCCTGGTTAACTGGGGAGGTCCCAGGTGCCTGGAAGATAGCAAATGTGATGCCCAGCTACAAGAAGGCAGAAGGAGGATCTGGGGAATTAGAGGCATGTGAGACTGAACTTGGCCATCCTAAGGGTCTTCTTCCAACCTTAGAAATTCTTTGATTCTATAAACCCATTATCTGTTGTTAAAATCATGTAGGCATCTCTTGCTTAGAAAAAAGCCATGTTATTTAAAAGAACAAGCTTAAGTGAATCACATCTATACACAAAAGTAAAGGTTTCTGTAGAAGTCCCAAGCAGACATTGACTGGAATATGACTGATTTTATCCAAGAGAAACTGAGCAAAATGGGAGGGAGCCTTTTTTATATCCTAGATCTCTATAATATCCACTTTCAGGCATCACTCAGGTCATCTTCTAAACTGAATAAACAAATTTGCTCTACTAACCAGAGCAGCACAATGCACACAAAAGCTCATTCAAATGCGTCCGGGTAAGAAAGGGAAAGAAATTATTACTAAACATAAGTATGACATAAATATTATAAACATGAGCATAATATCACATCTCCTAATCACATCTCTAATGTGATGCTGAATAAAGTTACAGACAGTAGTTTGAACACTGAACCAATATTCTTTGGATGTTTTGTTGGTTTAAGTTAGTTGGCTTAATCCACAGGTATGTTATAACATGCAGATTAGGAATGACTGCTCCAGGAGAACAATGGAAGTGTAAATAACATCTTGAAAATGTCCTTAGATGTCTCTGTTCTGAGCAAATAAAAATTTCTGGCTAGACATAAAAGACCAGATTAGCAAACTCAAAAGATCCACCTCTTTTTGAGAGAAGATCCATCAGGCTGTTGGAAAATGAGAGAAGGTAATTCTTAATTATTTGAAAAAATGAGCCAGATTCTTTCATTGAGTAGCCTGAAACTACTACAAGTTTTTGGGCAAGTCGAGCATGGTTTCAATGCAAATCAAGTCTTGAATCCACAGACAGATGCACAGAAGTGTAGCTACTGTGCTTCCAGTGGCTGAGGCCACTGTGAATAGGTGCTAAGCACAGGCAAGCATGATCTGTTTCCAGGAAAAGTAATGCCATAATTGGAAACAATGAAGAGAACATACACTGAATATGAAATAAGTTGAATAGTTAGGCTCCTTCTGCTGTAAGATCAGTTTAATATTGTTGTGAGACCTGGAGAGAGCAATACTCAGCCCAGTAAAATTCTCCTTGAGTGCTTTTGAGTTAGAGCTACATCACTTGACATTTTTAGTTTGCTTCTTCCTCCTGACCCTAAATGCAGCCAGGAGTAAATGTGGGGAAATATGGAAGCTAGCTTCTTTCCTGTTACCCCAGTGCAGATAAATAATAACTTTCCCTCATGGCCCTGTTTTTCATTAGACATAGGATGAGTGAGGAGCTGAGGCTACTTCTATCTGGTGATCAGAATCGAGTAAACTAACTGAGCTGAAAGAGAACACATTCCTTAGCCTCCGAGGGAAGCTCAGAGAAGACCTCAATTAAGTGCAGTGTTAACAATTTCAATTAATAGCATTTAAGGAAAAAAATAGATTCAAATAGGAGCTAAGGATTTAAAAGAAAAACTTGAGTTCTGTAATCAAGCATGCTTAGTAAAAAGGTTAATGTGTAAAAGCTGTATAGCTACATTTTTGGAATTACTCAATACTTTGAACTACATCTTTTGATCAAAAAGGCATAATACAGCACCATTTGTAGACTTGTTCCTCTCATTTGTTGTGGTTTTAGGTTTACACTTCAGCTCAATAGGTAATTTTTGTTTTTCCATTTTCAATTGTGCCTGACTTATATAACTGTGGGAAAGAATTGGACTTTTTCTAATGTATATTATTATTTCATTACCATTCTGGTAGCATTTATTTGGCAATTTTACTCTGAAAAATTACTAGGAGAAAGAGTTTCCAGGTTATTTATTAACTGTTTGTAAACCACTCTATAATCACATATCTATGTTATTCCTAACACATCTCTATCAAAGACTGATTTCTGGATTACTGTCTAAGGATAATTTGCAGCATGAAGACATAGCTCACTGGAAGCAGATTTTGGTTCGGTTCAATATGGTTTGGTTTGGTTTTTTAAGTTGTTTGGTTATTTGGTGGAGTGAATCACAGAATGGATGATGATGGAAGTGTCTACAGTGGCTAATCTGTCCAACCTCCCTGCACAAGCAGAGTCATCCTAGTGCACATGGCATAGCATTGCAACCAGGTTCTTGAATTTTTCCAGTGAGGGAGGAGCTCCACAACCTCTCTGGGCAATCTGTGTCAGTGCTGTCACCCACAAAGAACTTCTTCATTGTATTCAGGTGAAACTTCTGTTCATCAGTTTGTCTGTTGCTTCTTGTGGGGCTTGACACCCCACCTGGCTCCATCCTTCTGACACTCCCTGCAGTGAAGATGCATCTGAATATGTTTCAGGATTGTCAATAATACATAACATTCACTGGAGCCAACACTTACTGTGACTGAAAAGCTTTTTGTGACCAAAGGCACATTATAACCACTTCTCTATTTAAACAATTTGAATAAGCAATTTCATAATTGTGACTTTGACAAGGGATTATATAGTTTTGCCTTTGACAAGGGATTTTATAATAATAATAATTTTTATATATGACGTAGGCTATGGGAAAAAACCAAAACAGTTGTCCTCTTTTTAAAATCTAAATAGAGAATTACCCAAGAAAATTCTGTTGTCATCAGCAAAACATAAGGCAAACAACTTGATGTCTGATTATATGGTTTTCAGGGGGAAGCTTGCTACTCAGACCATCCGTGGGAGGGAAAACTGGTATAAGTGTGTGTTTGTGATAGGCCATGTTCTAATCTGATACATTATAAGCAACACAGGCAATTCTAAGCAATAGCAATTCTTTTACCTTAGGATTCTTCTGCTCTTCAGCAGATGATTTTGGTGGTGGGTGAATAATTGAGTGTAATTGTTTTGAGAATCTCTGTCTGGAGACTTCACCTGTCATATCTTCTCTGTAATTAATTTTCCATCTTCCTTTCTATTATTATCTTGGATTATTTCGAACTGCCATGGTATTGCTTGCTTGTGATGTACTCACCATGAGTGCCACAATGCAGAGTGGTGTACTGAACTTCAACATATATATATGATATATACCACAAATTTAATTGGATATATATTACAAATTTCCTGTGACAGAAGTCTCAAAGCTTAATGAGGAATGCTGTTGTATCTCCCTGATACTTGGAAATTATTTCACAATTTTAATGAAGTGAGTAAGCTTTGCTGGAGGATCTCATCTCAAAATTCCTTTGGCTTTGATACATTCCAAGGATTGAAGTTAGTGGTTTTTCTGTTGAGTCTGTTCAGTTCTTATTTTGTGTTTTCACTTGTAAAGTGAATAAAGCACCTATATATTTATAAGGTACACTACCATGGCCTTCAGCAAACATTGCAATTGATTAAAACATTGGTCACAGCAGGTGTATCTGATTCCATCAGCGCCCAGAGGTTATGAACCTCAGCTTATTAGGGCTGTATTAGTTATGTGATTAATGATATAATTCTTCTTCCTTCCAGTTTGTCTCTGGAGGTTGACTTCTATAGCAACAGGTCATCATCTGAGAAAATTCTGGGGTAAAGTCTATTAATGATCCCATTTTATGGCTGGGAACTTTGAATTGTGTTGCAGATACGCACTTAGCAGTTAGAACCAAACCCTTACTAGAAAACACATTATTAGAAAGGGAAAAATGGATGGGGGATACATTTAATTCTGCTAAAAGATCAAAACTAAAATATGTCTCCTGCTTTGTTTATTTTTTAGGGTGGGGTTTTTTTGCCCTACTTTTGCTTTCAAAGATGCCACCAGTGTTTCCTCCTGTTTGGGACTACCACATCCATAAACTCATTTAGAACAAGAAACGTTCTATCAATGTCTGGTGTTCAACAAATTGTGTTTATATAGAGGAAATTTAGATATTTGATAGGATGTCCTTAAGAGAGGAGATAGTAGTTTATTATTTTGGAAAACTGCCTTGGAAGAAACTTCTTGGAAGCAGCCATCCTTGTGCCCCAGGCAGAATCAGATTGTCAGTTCTATTTTGTAAATCATTAGTGATGGAAAACCCACAGCTGCCCTTGACTATATATTCCAGTATTTCATTATTAGTTGCAATTGAGTGATTTTCTTAAAATCTATGCTGGGTCTTTCTGGTTGGTATTTGAGCCCATTAATGCTTGTTCTGCCCATCACTGCTACAGTGATGAGAACTGTAGCTGTGTAGACTCTGTAGAGAACAGATTCTTTTCTTCTTGTTTTTTCTGGTTTTTGCCTTTTCTACCTCTAATAGGGCTTATTGATCTTTTGAACATCTTCTGTTTGTGCATTTCCTTAAATATGTAAAATCATAATGCAGTGTTATGATTGTGATTCAGGGATCAGAAATAGCCCCCAGGTGTCACCCCCCCGCCCCACTTCTTTTATTAGTAACAGAATTTTCATAACTAGCTTATTTTTATCTTATCTTAAGCACTGTTTCTTCAGCTTGTTAAAACCTGTTTGGATCTTTCACTAGTCCTCCAACATACTTGCAATCCCTATTATTGTCAGAAATGTTTTCTTCTATCTATCATCTAGATTGTTAAGAGAAACACTGAAAAAAGACTAGACCCTGGACAGACCCTCTGAAGCACCATAAAATGCATCCTTCTATTTGACAGTGAAACACTGGTCCTCTGTGGGTACAGTTATCTAATTCCTGTCTTCAGATTTCATTGTGACTTACTGAAGCCAAGATGAACGACAATCACTCCTTCTAAAAAAGCCTTTTGGCCACAACACTGGAAGAAATTGGCTTGTTTTGTCAGTTCATTCTTAACAAATTCATATTGATTGCCACTTATGTCTGTGTTACTATATAGCTGCTTATAATTGCTTCATGCAGAAATGTTCTTGAATATGAGGTTCAGTTTGACTTGTCTGTGGTTTCTCTGCTCCTCTTTCCTGCTGTTCTAAGCACGGACATGAGACATCACAGAGCTGCTATCAGTCCTCATGTTGGTTCAACTATTTTTAAATATATCCTCACCGATACTTGTCAGGCCAATTAAATTTGAAAAATGTAATTAATAATCTATGTTCTCATTTGAGCTCTGTTGTTGCTGTTAATTCAGCTCAACACCTATAGATCTTGTTTGCATAGACTAATGCAAGAAGAGCACTCTGGCTCTCTCTGCATCTTCTCTGCATTCTCTCTGAACCATTGGCTAATGTAGTCTTTCTAGTTGTAGAACCTGATTTATTTGTTCACAGCTTACTGCCTAGGTACTTTGTGTTCAATAGCTTGAATAATTCATATGGTGGCTTGAACTTGGAATTATATAGAAATTTCTGGAGAAGGATATATTTCTGGAAGTCAGACTGTGGCATCTTGGTTTTGAAACAGGTCAAATGAGGAGAGAGCTTAGGAAACAGGCAGGTGATAGGCACGGGGTCAGAAGGAGGCTGGAGTATTCATACACCTAGGAAGGGCAAAGTGGCTACTGAATTAAAACAAGATTGAAGAGGAAAAATGTAAAGATGTGTTAGGGAGAAAGGAACTTAATTTTCAAAGCTTTTTTGTATCTATCTTATTTGACCAGTCTGAGACTTTCCATTTGAAAAAAAAGAAATATACTGTTCTACTTCATGTTTAGATAATGCAAGTTCCTTGGTGCTTTTGAGCACTCACTTTAAGGGCAGGCTATTGGCAGATCAGCTTCAGAAGTTTGCCTGACCTGATCTCTGCTCAGCTGTGGTCATAGGGTTCCTTTGTTTCTTATTGTCATATTCTCTGTCTTGACCTCTTTGCTTGTGCTCCAGCTGTTTGTGCCATTCTTTTATGCTCTTCTTTAGTGACCTAGTTGGTAAGCTCCTTTCCCTTGTTTGAGGTCAATGAGGAAGTCATGATTTAGCAAGGCTAATCTCTTATAATGCTTCTGTCCTTTTACATGGAAATGGGCAGAATTTTTGTCCTCAGTTATTAGTTTTCTCTCATGCTGTCAACTCTATTTTACATTTTTTTTGTACATTGAGAATGGCATTAATTCCTGATTTCAAGAATGAAGGGTCAGATATGTCCATAGGGTTCAGTCCCAACTTTCTGTAGGATAGAGTACTTGATCTTAAACTCATTGCTTCTGGTTGTAACATTGCTTGGCTTTTACATAAGAGTAGCAACCAGCTTCTTCCCTGTGAGTTGTTGGGTTAATCTTTATGGCTGCGTGCTGCTCTGTGTAGCTGTTCAAGTGATTTGTTGTAGTGACTTCTGTGTCCTTTGGCATCCTCCTCATCACAGATATACTTCTGACTTATTTTTCAGCTCTCCTTCTTTCTTTTACCAACAGGTAAAATCAAACATTTCCTTCCCAACCTTTATTGGAGCACAAATGTAGATGGCTCTTCTTTCAAGTACAGCTCAGAACTATGGGCAAGATATTGATATTCTTACCTGAGCATGGTTCACAGCTGCAGGTAGGCACAGAACAGAAGGCTAGAGTCACTGTTCCTCTGTGTATTATAACATTTAATGACTTATCCTTAGATCCCCTTTAAGTGTTTTTCCATTTATTGCTCAAACACATCACAGTATGTAAGCTATTAATAAGTTAGTGTTAGTTGCAAATCGATGAATTTCCCATTTTCTTCTTCTCCAAATATGTAGTGAGGTGTACTGAACTCTACCTGTGTATATTTTCAAGAAGAATTTGGAAAAGAAGATCTGACTGTATCAGTGAAGGACATAGAAGATTTTACTTAAAATTATGTATAATTAGACTGTTATCTTCTAAATGGTCATGTATGGTCTTGGAGGAGAACTTCCAAGCAAAAAAGAACATATTTAGACCTACAACTGGATTATGTGATAAGGAACTGTACCTTAATTACTACAGGACATTCAAACAACATTTAAAGGGCTTTACCTGTGCAAACTCTTTTCTCTTTGCAAATACTTTGGCTTCACTGTTGTGATGAATATTATTTGGTAAAGGGCTAGAAATACGGAGAGTACTCAAGGTAATCTGAAGCAAATTTAGAAAAATAAGATGAAATATTCTACTGCTATGATTTAATTTCTTGTAATATATTTCTTTTAGTAATGTAACTCCTTACAGGAGGATATTGAAACAGGGGTCAGAAGTGTATTCCTTTTTTGTTAGGGGTACTGGGAACATCTCCACTGGGTAAATTATTTTTCTTATGTCCAGACAAAAACAATAAAAACATATATTTATAAGGTATAGATTTAATTTGTTCACTACATGACTGATGTTAGATCGTGTCCAGAACAAAATATTTCATTAGATGAACATTATTTGTTGTCTGGAATGACAATCTGTATATTTTGTTTGATATTTCCATTAATGTGTAAAGGAATCAGAAATTATAAGTTTTGCCCCAATATAAAATTTTACACAAATTTGTTTTTCTGGCTGCTCTTTTTCTTTTTATAAAATATAGCAGTTTGTATGAAATCCAAAGAAGGAAATTAGCGGAGGTGAACAGAAGTGAGAAAAGTTGAACATTTTCCTGGTAAAATTTTATGTAGCATGAAAATGATGGATTTAATGATATTTTTTTTTCAGTGTAGTAACAGTACTAATTGTAGTTAGCCATCAGTGTTAAGATAGGATTTTTAATATAGCCTGTGGCAGTATAACAAGAACTTATGCCAACTTGCAGAGCTGTGCAGCTGATGAAAATCTCCTCTCTAAGAATAGACTTTAAAATGTATGAATGCAGAACTCCAGTTCTGTTGATCTTTGAAAAACATTGGAGCAGTTTCTACTCTGATGTGTGCCACTATAAATCTCAAATTATTTTTGTGATGAATGTTGAATAGTTTTCATCAATCCACTTGAAATAGTAAGGGGGGGAGGTTCATTTAAATAGGCCTGTATTTGTGGGCAGGGAAGGGCTAAGAAGGTTGAAATGTCTTTTTAGCATCAGCCAGCCTGGCACATTGCTTTTACCTTGGGACTATCTATCTATCCCTGTGTGGCAGTAACCTGCATAGCAAAACCATAATAAAGCAGATGATATACCATCAAAATAAGAGAGTCTTAATTTATGTTGGTAAATGCAGAGATTTGTGTAACACCTATACTGCCTTTGTTATTTTTTAAAAGCGCAAAAGTAAATTAAGAAACAAAACTAATTTGTTTTTTCCTGAAGCTTCAACCTATAATTTGCTTAGGAACATTTTCAAAGTCCATTCTAAGCCACTGTAATGCAGTTTTCTATTACATTGTTGAGATAAAATAGTTCAGTGGTAATATAATTGATAAACATAATGCACCTAGCATATCTCTGATGTAATTCTTCTGAGGAAAACTGAAATGAAGTAAAACGAGAACTAATAGTCTAAGGAGATATTAAAGGTACACTTGGGGTTGCCTCTGTTAGTATCTTTGGTGAATTTAACCCTGAAAATTCTTTTCAAGGCAGATAAGAAAGATGTGCATGTTGTAGCTCTGAATAGTTTGGCTTTGTAATGTATTCAGAATTACAAGTTAAATATACTTCAGAAGTTAAATCCATGGCAGCCATGTTGCTTTCTTCCACCTGTAAATAATGATGAGTTACAGCTCTTGGGTGGGGCTTGTTTCTCTGCCACCTTCAGAGCTGTGCAAAGGAGGGGGATGGAGACTCTTATTCGAGTGAGTAGTTACTGGTTCCTCCCTGGGCAGTAATTTATGGGGTTTCTCTCACTGAGTTTGGTCTGTCTAGGTGCCAGACTTCTGGACTGAAGTAGTTTTCTCTTCCTTTTGAAGTCATCGGAGAGGAAGGGCCAGCTGGACAGAGCAATTCATGCCACCTCTCTTAGGATGTTGATGAATTGTCCTTTGAAAGTGCTTGTTCATAGAGGAAATTTAGGCAATGATCTCAGCCTATTAAAAAAGGATGAAAATATTCTTACTGTAATAGAAACGTGTTAGTAATCAAGGAATAGTCCCACTTGCCTACATGCATTGCTCCCAGTATTGCTATACCTATTTCTCATAAATTATTTTAAATGGCTCCTGAATCTAGATCGAAGCAGCACTTTGATAATACGACTTAAGTATTGTAACTAGAACTACTTTACTCTTTGGAGGCCTCAGTCTTTGGTACCTTTGGTTATTATATGCTCCCCAGAAGGAAGCTCAAGAGATCATCTAGCTTCACCTGCCCAGAGCAGATCCGACTTTAAAGGTAGATGAGATTGTTTAGGTCCAGTGACATGTAGAAAATCTCTAAACTGAGACAGAAAAGTTGTCACGTGGGATGTACAAGTCAGCAATCCCAATCTTCATTATTTTCTCATCCTTTTTTCTTCCCATCCACAGTAAATCAGCTTCTTCAGCATTCCAATTTAGGATTTACCATCTGAGTGGATTGCAAACTCCTAAGGGATATGATTCCAGTAACCTAATCAGGTGCTACACCCTTAGGGTACCATATAACGGTGTTTGAGGGATGGCCTCCAAAGGCACTGCCAGCCAAGTATGTTTTGCTTTCTTGTGAAAGAATACTTTTCATTCTTTTTAATTTCATTTTGAATTTAAACTGTTCTGTAAAATGTATAAAGATGCAGTTTTCACTGTTTAGTTTCTGTTTCCAAAGAAGGTTGTTATCCTGGAGATCAATGGCAGGATTTGAATAAAGCCAAAAGCAATACTTCCATTGGATAGAACAGATGGCAAATAACAGAGAACTTATATTTTGAATGTATTCCTTCAACCTATGTTATTTTAGTCTTTAAAAGACAATGCTTTAATTTTAGGTACTCAGCTAAATCTGGGGATGCAAATATGCTTTCCACACAGTTGAGAAAATACACAGAGCCATTCCTTTGTCATCTCCAGGTGAAAGTCAAAGGCTGTTTCTTGCTATGCAGTTTTACAGTTTACAGGTATTACCTGCAAGTGTTTCAGTGGCATTCTATGGCTTACCTTGCCATTTTGGCAAATTTGGTTCAAGGAGACTTTTTGTATTAACTTCAGTCAATTCCAAACCCATATATTAGTTTTTTTTATAGTAGGAGAATTCCTGACTTTCATTCTGCTTTTGAGAACTGTTGATTCTCATGCACTACAGAAACTTATAAGAGTCCTGAGAACTTTGTGTTTCTCACGATTAAATTTTGGGGGAGTTCTCTACTGCGATGATTTTTATCCCCTGGATATTAAGGCTACTCTATTCTGCCTCTGCTAGGGAACATTATAAATTGCTTTCATATGACTTGTGTTTCCCACTGAGTCACAGATACTTTGGATTTAAGAATAGCCCTGTAGAGATGAAGCTTTCCTAAGAATTTCATTTCTATTAAAGCTTACAATGTTAATATTTTTAGCAAGGCTTTTCAACTTCTGTTGCAGAAGGTATGCTTTCCTAAGTAGATGAGGCATGTTACGTCTCTGTGGGAATCCTTCTCGTGTCATAGCCAAAAACTGGCAGTTTAAAAATCTTCTATTTGGACTTTATTACTTCAGGCAGAACCTTTCAGTGCAAAACCCCAGATGTTTTAATGAATTACAAAAAAGACACTCTGTTGCATACACCTCGCCAAATCAATTATTCGGTAAAATGTTTGTGGTGAAGCAGCAGTTAATGGAAGAGTGGCAGATGTCAGACACAGAAGTGTCCATTTCACTATGGTGCTCCATGGTCTGTTGTGACAGCTAAATGAAGCAGCTCAACAGCTGTCAGCATGTTAATGTTTTGGATCAAATAAACATGCTTGGAAGAACTTTCCTCTGATTTTTAAGACTTAATGACTTCGAAGGCAGCCGTGCTTTTTTGCAGATGAAGTTTGAAGTGTTTTGTAAGTGAGGCCAGATGCAGTGAGGAATAACATTGGACTGCAGGATAGACTAGTGTATTTTGATTTCATTGGAGCTGTGTAACTAAACCACAGTGGGGCTTAGAAATTCCTACTCAGTCTAAACATCAGAATTAAATCAAGGTTGTAGTGAGGTAGAGAGTTTTCTTCCTTTGCTTGGAGAAACCATAGAGAAATAAGCATGCAACAAGCTTTTAGCTTTTGAAGTGTGGAGACAAGTCAATCAAAATAGCTGGACATATAGAAACATAAACCTGATATAACATCTGTTCATTTCAGTCAAATATGATGAAGAAGGATGAATGTATGATCATTTAAATGTATTTGTTTGGGTTTTTTTAGTTGGTCAGTGATTGCTTTATAACATAGTCAGCTGATTCTCCATGAAAGCTTCTGTTGTGCCTGGCGCCTGAGGGTTTTCTTGATTGCTTTCTGACCTCAATTGTTTTTGAGCTGCAGTGCCTAGTAGAGGTGTAATATATGGACAGATTCTGCTGCTTGTAGCTGGTCCATTCTTTTTCATTTCAATATTTGTTTTCTGGTAGCTTATACATTACATAGGATTTGATAGGCATCTCTTATGTTTATGAAAAAAATACGGCTGGTGCAATTCTCTTTGCCATGATACTTTTCGTGGTTGACTATCCGGCTAAGTAGGGGCATATCTTTCAGCACTAAGACTGCTGAAGAAAAATGAAAATAAATTATCTCTTTGATTAATTCTTTGAGTTCTGCTGGGTTTTTTCTCCAAATATATGGTTCTGACTGTGGTTGACTAGCTTGTGTAACAAAACAAGAAACACACAGAAAACCACAGTTCTAGATTATTCATACAGGCTTGCAGGAGTGAATGAAGATTTAGGATCATCAGAGTGTGTCAAAAATTAGAAAGAATAATTTATGATGGCATCTGAGATAACCATTAGGGTGCTACATCTTTAACTGTCTCTATGGATGGAGCAATGATCACTTATTTTCTGACACTCCCTGCCATTCCCAGTATCTAACTTTTAAAGAGTGCAAGCACGAGCAACTATTGACTGTCTTATCTTTCTACTCTGGCATTTGTCCAGCAAATGAGAGTGGAAGCTTAGTGAGCTCACTTGAGGAGTGAACCAGGGCTATGGAAGATGAAGGGTTTGCCTGGGAGCTCTACCAAAAAAATAACTTTTTCTCCATTAACCCTGGAAGCTTTGTAATAAAGCTTTCATAAAGAAAAGTGAGACCAGCAAGTTGGATACTGACTCACTCTTCTACTATTTCTTTCTTTTTTCATGCCAATATGTGTGTATGACAAGCAATTGTTAATGATCCTTGTAATGATAAATATTAAAAAAAATTGTATGAAGTAGGTGAAAGTAAAGTGTAATGCTGTTGAAAAATGAGGGTTGCTGCAACTTAAGCATAGAAATTTGCACTTTTGTTGCTTGGGGTTTTTCGTTTGGTCACTGTTTCAGGAATCTTGGGGTTTAAATTCTGTGGCAGTCACCCCACACGAGGGATCAGAAGGGAGGTC
This sequence comes from Anthoscopus minutus, assembly GCA_013399455.1. Taxonomy (NCBI): domain Eukaryota; kingdom Metazoa; phylum Chordata; class Aves; order Passeriformes; family Paridae; genus Anthoscopus; species Anthoscopus minutus. The sequence continues at coordinate 258 of VWYI01011464.1, read as the reverse complement.
TTAATAGCCATTGCTTCAGAGCCCCATGGCCACGGGTCTGGCAGACTTTTTTTATTAAGTCTTCTGCAGGGGAAAGGTCTTTGTATTTCTCTATATTCACTTATTTTCTTTCTGGAGTTACTGTAGTACTCTCATCATTAGCAAACAGGCCACCATGCCTTGTCCAGTCAGCTTCCAGTATGCTGGAATTATTACATGACGTGATTCTTAACTATCTAATAATTAATACTAATAATTAATAATTAATTATTAAATTAT
>VWYI01011436.1:756-20281 GCA_013399455.1 Anthoscopus minutus | reverse complement strand
ACCCAAAGGAATCAGTTCACTTTTATCCTATAGTAAGAAGTAGAAATAGCAGTCCTTGCCTGTCAAGCTTCCACAGGCTTGGTAAACCTGGGCTTGCCAAATAGGTTGCTGCTATTTACAGTTTTTAATTTGGTATTCTCAAATAACCCAGTATCAATTGTTCATACTATTCTTCTATTTCCTCCATAAATCAGGACAACTAAGGCCTCTCTGAACTGAACTCAGAAACCAGGATCCTTTGACAAGCAAAATGGCACAAGCCATCCTTTAAAATCTTATATGGTTATATGTGCCGGAAGGAAAAAGAAATAGTGCCCTAGCCAGGAACAGGTGATAGGTGGCACTCAAGCCCATGACCAGAATTACTGGTGATTCCACAGGTACCTCACACATGCAGCACTCACTCAGTCACAGGCACCAAGTCTCTGCATGGAACAAGAAAAACGTTTTTGGAGGACATGAGCATATTGTCATTATGGATAAGCAGAGCAATGAATTAAGAGAAACATTCATCCATCCACATGGGAGCTGTTCCATAACCCTTTCATCAGTTACAGCCTGAATAACGAAGAGGATAATTTACCTGAAGATGGCCCTAATTCCCATCACTTCCAAACCTAATTTCTGATTTTGCACCTGGAATGTGCTTCAGGAGCTTGGGCCGGGCATGCTGGGAAGTGATGTCCATTTCTGTGCTGCACTTCACTACCCAAGCCTCTGTGACTGGATAGACTCATAAGAGCTCAATTACCAGTGATGCAACTTCAGCAAACAAAATCCTCTCTTGGCTGTATCACAGTGACAGGTGAATTCTGAGACAGCCACATCAATTCACTGCTTCAGTCTTTCCTGTCCTGAGACTGACAGAGGTTCTACAGTGAAGTCCTCAGTGTAGAGGATACCACCTCAGACATCAGCTCTAACCACACAATCTGCTGATGGGCACATGATTCTTCCAGGGAAGTGAAAAGGGCACGGATATAACCTTAGAAGAATGCAGCCTCCTGATATTGACTGTTTATTAAAAGGAATGAACTAGTTAAGACAGGCACCTGAACATCACTGCAAGAATTCTGCACCAACATTTCATATAAATAAAGACTAGTTGGCAGCTACCTTTTCCCCTTGTAACCAACATACAATAGCATAGAACTTACTCTGGTTTTAGCCTCCAATACTTACATAGGATCTATCTATACATCACTGCCATTTTCTCAAAAAATCTAGTTTTAACACCACTTTTCTATGACATTCTAACAGATTTCATCATTCAAATACTTTGAACCAAATTCATGTTTTTAAACAAGCCAGCGGTCACCGTGTCTCAAAACCTAAACAAAAGAGCAACATATGCTACCTATGATACCACAAGGCATCAAAGGCTTTGGATGTGGTAAGAAAACTGGTGGAAAATCCATTTCCTACCAATACCAGGGACAACATGTTAGTAAGACTCATTAGCAAGACACAATAGAAAGACAATATGATTCCTTCAGCACATTTCAGACTAATGACCCACAATAGTGAAAGACCTATTGGTTTTACAATGCAGATCAATGCTTATATGCAGCGAACAGCTTCTCTTGACTTCCATTATACAAATTACAAGTTGCTCTGGAGAAATAGTAACAGCACACTAAGTAAATGTAATTTCTCTTTTGTTTACACTTCTGTAAATCACAGTACTAGAATACCAATAGTTTCTCCTCTCAAGTGAAGAGAAATGAAAGAACTTAATACCATGAAAAGTTGCAAATGTGGAAATACATGTCAATGAATCCATGAATGCTGGACACAGAGACTAAAGCTGGGAGACATCAGCTAAGCTATTTTCACATCCAACCTCAAATCAATTTTACTGCAACATACACATAATGTTTCACATCAGGGTAACTTATAATAAAATTTACTTTATTCTTTCTAAATGTATTTGCTTATGTAGGGAAACATGACCAAACAATGAGTCTCCATTTAGCAGTGGAAATACAGAAATTATATTTGCATTTTTATTAAAATAACATGTGAAAAATGTATTACAGATTGAACTTCCTCTTGGAAACTTTAGCTGCCCTGGGAGACAACACAGCCTATAATATTTCTTTACTAAGAATATCCATAATAGTTTTGGAAAGCTCTTAAAATAAAATCTAAAATATGCATGAAATATATGTTTTTCATGAGTCCTTTTTTCCCCCGTCTTTTCCTTATGAGCTCTAAACTGCCAATTTCAATGTTTTAATATTTAATTCAATTCACTTAGTCTTTTCACCCTTTGCCTTGTAGAACTTAGGAGAGAAAGGTTGAAAAGTTAAAGAAAAGGGGAATTTATCTAATTAAATGGAAATCTTTTAATGATGTTATGAAACCACTCAGAGCAATGTTTTAGATTTGCTCCTGCTGTTGTTTGAAGCTGTGGTGCTAAAAATGCCCTGGTTAGAGTTACAGACTGTTCTAAAAAACTGTGAGGAATTTATGTAGGATTTAAAACAGACACATGCTTTTAAAGTCGAGAACCTTCAAATACTACAGCTAATCCACACAATAATTCAACTACCAACCATGCTCAAATTCCTAACAGATACCATATGCAACCTGTAATAAAAACTGCATCAAGGTATTTCAAGAAATAGGATAATTTCATTTTCCACTTAAGAGCCCTATTTATTTTTAATTAACAAATTCTTATAAGGTGCATGAAAATTATTCCACCATTTTGCATACAACACTTGTAATGAAATGGCTCCTGAAGATATTTTACCTTCTGAAGAGATTGGATAATTAAGTAGATTCATTACGAGAAAATTACTTATCATTTCTCTAAACATACTTGACGAACATACACCACAACAACGCCTTTTGTTTTCTGTAACTATAACAAAAAGAAAGGACAAAGTGATCCATCTGGTTCAGAAGTAGCAAAGGTGTAAGTTAAAAAGCAATAAGGAAAGCAACCTCCACAGTTCAATGTCACGTATCCTGTAATGGAAAAGGGTGCTTTGACAACATAGGAACACACTGTAAGGATACACTGAATTTAATGGTTTAGCCTTTACATTTTTCTATCTACTTTTTCATTCTAATATCCCCTCTCTCAACATCTTCCTCCTCCCCGAGGATTACATGTCTTCTGGAATTGGACTTTCTCACAGGAATAACTGTGGTAATAAAGCTGAATCCAAATTCCTGCAGTAGTTAAAAAAATGTACTTCACACAAATAACAGGATGTAATTCCTCTTTTGACGGTCTCTTTAGTTAAGCAATATATTTAGTTGGCTAAATAATTAGGCCATTGCTAAATGTGAAGATTTTTCAAATGTGAATCTAATTAGCCTAAGTAAAGAAGGTATTTCATGGGAAATTATTTTTTGCCTTCAAGGAGATGATTCTACACTCAGTGAAATTGTGTCATCTTATTAACACTCAGCTTGTCTGGTATAGGTCCTGAATGATTTACTTCTGTACTCTGTTCCAAATTACAGATTCAGTAGTTCTTGAATACTAGCAGTCTCTACCAAAATTCTCAGGATTTCTATTAAAAAGCTGTAATTTGTGGAAGCAAAAATTTGACAATGTGAATATATTTTTATAAAACAGTAAAGAATTCTATTATGTCAAATGAAGAATTTCTTTAAATAAAGGAATTAATCATTCACTGCTATGATAGGAACTTGGTGCTCTTAATTGAGGAGGTTCAACTTGAGATCTGCAAAGTCCATAATTGCTGACAGCCACAACCTATCAGAATACCAGAAGGTAGATACAGCTCCCCCTCCCCCATTTCCTTAAACATTTAAGGAAAAGCTGATCACTATCAGATACAGAGTATTTGGCTGGATGGATTTTTGCCCTGGTCTACTCTGATGGAATTTGTTCTGCAAATATGAGCAACTGGAAAGATTTTAATGTATCCTTGGGCATAGCAGCCTTTTACTCTATGAACAGATTATAATTTAACACACCACAGCTATTTAATAAACACAGCATGTACTAAACAAAGTATTTAAACTCTTCCATGAAACACCAAGAGCTCATTGATAATTCCTAAAGATGGCATAAATAACAATATGACTATACAACTCCAGGTAGCAAAAAATCTCACACTGTCCACCTAATCACAGTATTTTGCAGCAACATAGATTCCCTCTCATGAGAGCATGGGAAAACAAAATGAATAAATACACCACATGACAAGAAATTATTTGTACTGATAAAATCACTTTCATTCTAATTCACTTTATAACTAATTACACGGCCTAAATTTTGGGTGTCCCCTACTTCTGCTTCTGACTGGCCACATTCAACAATTCACAAAGCTTTTTTTGGGCTGTAGAGTATCACTTCCTCTGCACTAACACTTTGACAAACTTCAGCAACTTACTAGCATTTGCTCAGTGTAAGCATGATCAGTCCATCTTCCAAAGTCTGGTGTTCATGTCTCTTAAACAAATTACTTGAGAGATAATGCTGTGACTTCCCTTAAAAACTACTTTTCAGAGTCCAAAACAAAATTAAACAATCCTTAATCTTACCAATTAAACATTTCAATTAAAGTATTTCTACATTATTAGTTAATTCTAGGTTTAAAAGCTGTATTTTTATGTATCTATAAGCTACCCAATAAAATGGTGCTTTGTGTTTTTTTCTCTGAAGTTGTTGTAGGAAAAGATGAAGGAAAAAGATCATAAAACAAAATAATTTCCAAAAGCAAAACTATTGACTTCAACTGAAATGCTTTCCAAAGATTTTTAATTGCCCTAAATTTGTGAAAAACTACCCAGGAGATCAACAAATTCATATCAATGAACTGCATTATACTATTGAGAGAACCCTTGGCCTCAAGCCAGGGAGAACAAATAGAAAGGACCACTTTCACTTGGCTGCAAATTATCAAAAAGCTAAGAGAAAGCTATGCAGTTAAAGTGACATGTTTGTATGGTGGGAAAAAGATCAAATATTGATCGTCCAAGCTGAGGTAATTAGAGCAGTTGTCAAGGAGATGTGATGCATGTCGTTAGCCCTACAGAAATGCATCTTTGTTTTATTTTGAGAGAATTAGCTGTTCAGCAGTTGGCAGCAATTTTTCCTTTTCTTTCTTTTAAAGGCCATACACCATTCATCAGCAACATATTTCTGCAATTCAAATTTTTTAAAAATAAACATACACAAATACACGTTAAAAGCTTCTTCTAAATACTGAAAGTTGTTCTATCTAGACTTTTATGGATATTTTGTCAAATGGATGTGTAAAATATGCATCCTCCCCAGCATAAACCAGTGTAAAACCCCCAATGTAAATGGAGAGAAAGACACACAGCATGGAACTGAAGCGCCTGCTGTTTTATTAGAGCCCTTCCACCACACCCTAGGCAGCAAGTCCTAGCAGATGAACACCAGTCCACTGGGGACTGGAAGCTCACACCACTATGGACACCACAGAGACCCATCTGCTGGAGCTGGTGCCACTCATGCATTTCTTTCCGTGATGAAATGGTGCCCCTTCCCCAAGAGTGAGTATGTGGTGCTGGGATCTCAGGGTGCCTTCCCTCTCCTCCAGCAGCTGGAGCCCAGCAGAGCCCATGTTAGCAGCAGCACCTTCTGCCACAGCCCTGGCTTTGTCAGAGCTCAGCCCTGGGACACTTGTGCCAAGGAAGGTCAGAACAGAACGTGGCACTTTCTAGAAACATGCAGCTCTGCAGGGTTACAGACTCCCCACAAGGACATGGGCCAAATCAACAGCTGCAGCTCTGCAAACTGCATTGACACAGTTCAGTCATCAAATCTGTATCGACCAACAAGGAAGATCATTATGGGTAGGACACGTAGCCTTTGTGGCAACCACCTGTGTCAGGTCTAATTTCTTCAGATCAAGAAGTGTTTTTTCTGTAGACATGCACTAAATATCTTCATCTACTGGACTAGTGGCAAAATCCTGCCAACCCATTTCCTTCAAAAATATCCCCAAATGACAAAAGGTGAGATGTACAAGATCTTAATTCACAACTGCAAAATACTCCCAGGAAAAACAGCCCATCTGAAACTGAACTGGGAACATAATTTGCTATCTCAGGGATTTCCCTTCAGTGTCATACAACTATTTAAGTGGTTTCATACTTCCAGTTATAAGACTGTTCTGAGCTGTATACAGCTTTGTAAAACTTCCCACTTGGGTCAAAATTTGTCGGTGCTGGATGTCTTCTTTAAGCTAAAGTAATAATCTTTCCAGGAAATGTTAAGCAGTAAAAGGAAGGCATGAAGTAACTCTGACTTGAATTCAGCTCTCCATAGGATGACAAATATGTGAGGGCTACACGTTATCTTAATGTGTTGCTGTAATATTATTTTTAAATAGTAAAGACTGAAAGATATGAACTTGATCAAATCCAGCAATTTACTTTTCCAAAGAAAACCTCACCTGTGCAATTTTATCTTGCAGACAATTCTCTCAAAAAAATCTAATCTGGAAACCATCTGAATAGACAGTACAGCAAACAGCCACCTTCCAGTAGAATATTGAATGAAGCCCCAAAGCCTTGTTTCCTTACTATGATGATCTCAAACTTTTATTTTTTAATACTTATCACCATTTTAAAGCTTCAACAGTAAGCACTATTGATAATTCTCATACTGTTTTCAAGAATGAAAAAAATTTTTATAAAGAGAAAACAAAACACAGCTGCTCAATCCACCAATAAGAAAAAACCCTCAGCATATTAATATACAAAATGAAATACCCTGTCTTTACTGCTTTGCCATGTCTTTCGTTTATTCCAAGTAATTCAATAAAAATAACTGGCTTTAACAGAGGCAGAGCAGGTACTGGAGCTGATACTTTTTCACAAGCCTCTGTTCTTTTTAAGCAGAGCTGAAAAGAAAGCACAAACCTTGCGCTTCCTTTGGTCGTTTACTCTTCCCTACACAGAATCAGATTCCTGGAATACCTATTTGCTGGAAAAGGAACACATTAGCACTACTTAGCTCAAATACTATCCTTCTTATAAAAGACAAACTAAAGAAAAGTCTTGAGCCAAGTACAATATTTCATCAGTCTGGATGCCACGGGGCTCCATAACATGGCAATGCTTTATAAAGAATCTAAGCAATCACATGTGAGCCTGAGAAACTGGCAGCAACTGGACTGCAAGCTGCTAAGAGAACTCTCCTGTCTGAGCATCCAGGAGCCACTCTGGCAGTCACACCCGCACCACTCGTGCTGGCACTGCAGCCCCCAGAGCGGGAGGCTCCAGGGGGACTCCCTGCTCTTCCCACACATGCACAGGCAGCCAGGGTTTCCTCACCAGCTCCACTCCAGGCTTCCCACAGCAGAGGCTCCGATCACCAAATCCTGCAAGTAGTTTCATCTTGGTGCAATGACTAAATAACACAATAACAATTTGAGATGGTGCTGCTAAGAAGGGACCATGGACAAAGAACTGCTAGGCTTTTATATCCTCACAGTCCAAGCATGGGGAGGTCTGGGGCTGTCGGCTCCTGCCGTGTCCCTGTGTGACCAGTCCCCCTGGCTGGGACACAGCTCCCTGAGCCCTTCTTTGTGCAAAGTGTTGGCAGCTCATGGCTCCCACCCAGAGCTCAACCTGCAGCTCCCACTGCACTGCACCCTGAGCTTCTGCACTGAATGCGCTCCTTAACAACACCTGATAAATACTCAGTACCTTTCACATTTGCATTCCTGTCAGAGCCAAACACGGAAAAGGGTTTTTTTCATTCTTTCTGCCATTGGAATTTGGTTGAAAACATGATGATACCTAAGTAAAAGCTATCCCTCCGATTGTGAAAAATTGCCCAGAAGAAAAAATTATTGTTTAAATTGTTACAGAATTTATTTCCTTACTGTATATAGAAGAAATATATTTCTTAGTTGCCATTAGGGCAACAACTTCCCTAGTTCATCCTAATGGAGCCCCAAATTTGATATACCATGAAAACTAAAAGAAAAGCAACCTAAAGGGCCAAACAAACTACTAACCCAATAACCACTGAGCACAGCTCTGATACTCTGATACAATTTCTTATATCATGTAATTGGCCAATATTTGTCACACATAACAGCACAATTATTCAGAGTAGTCTTGTCCTTCTAAGACAACATTTTCACACATACTGTATATTGCAAGGTGATACTTATTCTTAAAGAGACGACATTGTCCAACATGAGCAATATACTGGTAAAAGAATCATGCCACTAAGAATATTTTATAGATACTGCCAGCTAAATGTTGAAAAATGCTGAATTTTTAATGTAACCAACTGCATATTTACTATCTTGATCAATAATTAAAGTATACTTGTCAGAATACACAAACAAGAAACGTGATTTCAAATACCTTCATTTATTATGTTTGTTTACTTGCTTCATCCAAAACCTGATCATATTTACTCATCACTGAAGCTAAGAGTTTCAACAGCACAGTAAATACCACACATTGTGTTTAGCATAATGAGACCTTTAGATCAGCACAGCATTTCTGTTTCAGTACGAGCACTGAAACTAGGATTCTTCTTACAATATAAGTCAATTTTTTGGCCAACAGAAATGTTAATTCAAAAACAATCAGCTCTTTTATTTACTACAGGCACAAGGTAGTTGGCCTCTGACAAGGAACAAGGGAAGGGCAGAATTTTCCTCTTCGTGTCCTGCTCACAAAAGTAGACCTTAATCTTATGCGCTGAAAACTGCATCAAGCTTACAAATCTCTCAAAAAAGAAAGCCCAGCAACGGACCCTATCTCCATCTGCTTAACAACAAGGACAGACAGTTCAACAGCTGCAGAAAAGAAATCATAAGGTGGCATGCACTGCCCTTTAGTGGTAGTAGAAATCCTCACCCACAAAGTACACAACTGTTAGATTATTACTTAAGAGGAGCATACCGTACCGTCCTTTTCTGAAAAAATCCCAATATGTGCTCCCCAAACTTGCATTTCTCCACAGCATGAAAACCACTAGTCTCATTTCAATGTAACAAGTACTTCAACAGGAAAAGATTTCAGGGGAAATGCCTAAATGTGCCATGATTTCTGACTCATCCAGTTGCAGAGCAGGATAAGAAAGGAGTAGGCTTAAGAAGACAGGAAAAGAGAAGAGCTGAAATTAAAGAGAAGGAGAAATTTATTTATTCATCCTTGTAACACTGGACTCTCAAGGGCTTTTTAAAAATATACTGACATGTAAGATATTAACTACTTCTGAAACTACTCTTGATGATCATCAGTATTATGAGGCACCCAAGTAGCTATGAGTACTGAACACTTAAACCACTCTCAATTTACTGAAATTTTTATTTAGGCAATTTCACATTTGTTTTCCCACTCATGTCTTTAGACGGCCAGTGATAATTGCTATTTGACTTCAACCGAGTATGTAATGTTTGGTTATTTTTTGTACCACCCACAGTTCCAAGATTGCAGGAAACAGCAGCATGAACTCTGAAAGACCTGATCTACTCTGTCTACAGGTCAATGGTGGCCACTGTTTCCTCTGGCTAGTGTGAAACTTTGAAAGGTTTAAAAGAAGTTTAAACCTCATTTAAGGAAAACACTACCACATCTAGGCTAGTAAAGTGGGAAAATAATTTAGTTTAATTTTAAGGTTTTCTATGGACTAGCTGGCAAGTAATGACTGTCATGTAAGTTTTATCTTCTACGTGTGAACAATCTTCAAAAGTGTACTGAAATGTTCTAACAGAAAGGATATATTTATTATTATGCGTAGAAAATATTCAGTTCTGAAAATGAGGGCTTTTACACTAGTTATCCAAGGAATTAGTCTCAAGGACTGCTGAATTTTTATTTGAATTCTTTCATTAACCTCGCACATGACAGATGAGTGAATGCCATCCTGTATTTTCCTCAAAGCTACAGTGAAATAATGTTTACTGTGAAAATCCCAGATGCACATTCAGATTTACAGACGACGACCCGTTGGCCTTGAAAATAGCAAAACTGAAGTATGCTGCAGATACAGAACATGAAACTGCTGCATCTTCCTGATGATTGCTGGATTTCAATAATGATCACATAAGCCTCAGTACATTTCTTCGGCCTTTATCAACATAAAACCACTCAGCAATTCACAGAATATCACAGAGAAGAGTGAAGAAAACACAGAAGTGCATCATATGCAATTTTTGCTTGGGAAAAAAGAGGGCTGGAAAAGGAATGTGTGCGTCATAAGTTATAATGACACAGTAAGTATTTGTTTATTATACTATTAGGATGGTATACAATTAAAAATATCCACTTTTTTAAATATGGTGTTATTTCTTATTGTTCAAATAGGAGCAGATCAGTAGCCAAAGTCATGGCAAAAACATTTCATACTCACTCTGACCATGCAGACCATGGCACAAGTCCATAGTACCTGTTCGGAAATTGCCACCTGATTTCTTTTGGTTTTTCAACAGATTTTCCCACTGTGTTACTACATGGTTATTTTAGAGTTTTGAGTATAGAATTACCTTCTATGGTCATTATTATGGATTTGGTAAAAAGGGCCTGCACTCACTGAGAAGCCAGTGGCAGCTGAGAATTATGGTAGCTATTTATTTAGTTACACATCCTGCCAGGAAAAGACCAAGTAATATGAAAACCTTCAAACCAGTCTTGTATCCCACGTGACTGGAACATTAGAAAATATTTTAACTTCATTATGTTAAATTTATGTTCTAAATCTACACTGCTATACTGCCTTTCTTTCTTAGGCATCTAATCTACATTACAAAATGAAAGGCAGTTTTAGAGTATTTTCCCAAAGCAAGAAGATGCATTTCCTGGTTACAAAGGAAAAAAATGTATACTTTTGCAAAACTTGGATTTTCTCCAGCCCTCTCCTGTACATAAAAAGCTTTCAGATTTTGCACAGAATTGATTTTTAACAGCACAGTCTTGTTCAAAGATGGAATGGAAGTTTAGTACTTTTTTCACTTTGAACATCTTCAAAACTAAAATTAGTAGGAGCAGCACAGTGAGAAGTAAAGCAGTCTTCATGCATTAATGTGCTATTGACCAGCAGATAAAGTAAGAAGATAAGACAGCGTGGCTAATTAGTCTTTAAAACATGTGCCTTAAAAAACATTATTACTTAAAGTAATTACTCTTGAAAAAAATGTATCCATTCAGTTATTATCACTATTTTCTTTCTCAGAAGTAGCATAGTGAGGCCAGACTCATCCTGTTTAAAGTCTGCAAAACCTGGCATTCACTGTGTTGTACTGGATAAAACCCTTGTGAAACAGAGGCAGCCAGTTAAGAGTACTAGACAGAAGGTCTTTGGCAGAACTTAGTTAATGCATCTAGGCCATGACATCCAGTGAAGCACTTGAAGCACCTAAAGAATAGCAAGGAGTTAAATTCTATAAGCTATAAGTTATCATGGGCTGCTTTCCAAAAAGCATGACTTGCAATACTTGAACGTGCAAGCCAGATTTCATTTCTGGCTCCATCTCACAATGCCGTAATAGTTTAATTCAGCTGAACTAGAGATCCTCTTTTACTATAAAAATTAAGAGCTAGTACAATATAAGTGTTTCATTAACTGCAGCAAAATTAATTAGCAATTGATGAGAGAAAGGGAAATCAATAGTGTCCTGCAGCAATTCTGCATCTGTGTGGGCTTCTTGCAAATTCTGCTGGCTGCTGAAAACCCCTCAATGATAGAAGATGCCCCTTTTTTCTGTTGTTAATAATACATTATATACTACAATGTTTTTATAATCTTTAGATAAAGTGTACATTAAGTTTAGTGAATGCGTGACCAGAAACAAACTTCCTCTATGAGTACTTTGGAGGCTGAAAGAACCAAATCTAACATTCACTAGCATAAACCTGAGATAAAAACTAAATGTTATTTCTCACATCTGAAAAATAATTTTAAAAATTACAATCGGATTTCTATTATAATAAAGAAAAAATTGAACTTACACTTTTTACTTACATAAAAAATTGAACTTACACAAATTGCAAATTACCTGTGAAGAAGATACCATCCTGGTATCTTTAGAAAAAACAAAGCTTGAGACTCTGAGGGATTCCAGTTAGAACAGAAAGACAGACATCTCTGTGTGTACCTCTGCATATGCATGGAATAGATCCGTACTCTTGTTCATATGGCCAAAAGTTCCTGATGGTGACAGCTCTCATACAGTCAATCTTTTTGAAGCACTGCCCAATGAACTGGTCTTGGGACAGCAAAGCTGAATTTTGATTTTTAATAATGTTACATATAATTGAATTTTTACAGAATGTTTTTTGGAAGACGCCCTTAATTTCTTCAGAAATGTAATTCATAGTTTCCTTTCTAAGCACATCACACTGAAAAAAGGGAGGGATGGGACCCATGGATATATCATGTATGTGTGAATAAAAATAGAAATTTTGGCTGAAGAAATTATCTCTGGGGCAAATTGTCAACAACAAGGCAAACAGTACTAATACTTTGCGCTTAAAACAGAAGCTGAGCACGTTATTGAATCAAACCAAACAGCAGATTTCCAAGCCAAGGTTCTGCAAAAAGTTCCAAATGTACAACCAGGAAGCAAAGTGTTTTTCATGGCTACAGACTCAGTATTTCATCTCAAAGACAAACTTTCTTCCACTCCCTCTTCTCTCCTTCTAATAATTCTGGAGAGAAAACCTACATTTTGCAATTAAGAGAAGACTCACATTAATTACTTGCTTCCAACTCTGACATCTTTCTCAGAGCCTGCCACTGAACATTCAGTCATAATGGAAGGATCGACACCACACCAGTGCTGCTTTGAGAGAACTTTGTATATGCACTGAGAAATGCAGTGAAACAACTCACTTTTTGGTAAAAATGAATAATAAACTCTACTATTTACTAGTACAAAGTGATGGACATCTGAAGAGCAAACACCTCTTACTTAATTTTTTTTGAGCTCTCAAATGTCCTAATAAGCTTGTGCAAAACTCACTGCTTTGTTTTCATAAAAAATCCTGTATCCTAATAAGCCAAGCTTTGTATGATGAGGTAAGAGGTACAGCACAGCCAGGCATGGGTGAAACACCTTCCTCTTGCTTTTTCAGTCGCGTGCCATCCTCTGCTATCTACTACACAAAGTAGCCCAGAGATATTAACTGAAAAATGACAGAAGAACACGTATGGCAGAAAACCTGTTGAATAAGAATGAAACTGATTGCCTCTCTTAGAAAACTGAATAGGTAAAAAATATAGAAATTACCTGATTTTTCTCTTTTTTTTCCCTTTAAAAAGAACTAGTGAGCACTCAAGTCATCTGCCTCTAAAAGATGAAGAATTTAATTTATAGTTCTAAGAAACTGCAGTTTTTTCAGCTGCATTTTAGTAGTTTAAGCAACAAAACCACCTCCTTATGTGTAGAACAGTAACAGCCTGATTTTGCTGAAGTTAAATGAGACTTAATCCAACCCTCAATGTTGACAGAAACAGACGGTAAGACACATTTTGTATAATCACTTCTAACACAGAGATAAAACGCACATAGCTGCTATCTGTTCTCTTAACTGTACATAGATGGACAACATTTTGAGAAATGCACAAGAGGATCACTTTTTCTTACTTATCAACATCCTAAATTGCAAAAACATTATACTCGCAAACTTAGGAGCAAACAGCATTATCTGCCTTTGCTAAAAACGGGCTGCCGTTTTTGAATTGATTTTGCATTATGTTTCTTAACCTGAAAATACACAGGAAGAATTACAGCCCAGAATTTTCTCATGAAAATACATAAACAAGGTGAGGAATCTTCCCCCTTCTCCAACCACAAGTTTCATTTAGTCTCAGACTGAGTGAAAGAAGCAGGTTACAATAATATAGTTAACAATTCATTGAAATAAATTTAATAATAATTACCCTGCAATCATCACTTATTTACAAACATGTAAATGTGTGCTTTAGTATGCAATTAATCATAAAACAAATATACAGTATATAATATTGAAATTAGGATAGATTTATTAATGACACATAACACTTATTATTAATTAATGCACACAGTTAATCATTAAGTATCCTGCTAAGTGCTTATTAGGGTGGTTCTACCCATGGACATCTGATATTTTTCTTTGTCAGCTGTCTGATATCTTCACATTTCAAAACAGCAAGGAACATAAAGGAAGGTAAGACCTCGGAACAAATTATTTTGTAAGATGAATATTACTTCAGATTTCATTGTGCTGCTGCTTTACAATTAGAAATGACCCAATAGCTTCTATCTTGGAATGCTTACAATGTAATAATAAAATCTCAAAAGCAGGAAGTTCTGCTAGATCAAGATAACTTCTACTTTTTGTTAGAATATACATGTTTTGTCTTTTAATACATATGTACATACAAAAGTAGTAATTTTTCAATGACAAAGCTTTTTATGGATTGAGGAAATTTTCTCTACACCAGAACTGTGCACTAACTCATGAAACCCAAAGCCTGCAACTCATCTATACTTGTCATATTTAGAATTTAGGGTAGTTGTGCATCCTGTGCAGATGAGCTGCTATTTCTTATTAATAATATTTTATTATTTATTCATGTTGTGGTAATGTTCAAAGTCTCTGATCTAGATTGCAACTTCATTATAGTACAGGTGATCTATACATAAAGCCTGATTCAATTCCTATCCTAAAATTCCAACTTCAGAAAAACTGCAGGTGAACAAGACACAAGGTACAAGCAAAGTAATTAAGAGCACAGACAAACTTCCTATTAGTTACCTACTGTTTTTATAACCTCCATAAATTCCCTACTGCCTTTTCATTTCCTCCTCTGTCACTGTAAGTAACAATTACATCTCTTTTCTCAAGTTCATGTTTTAGCTACAAGAAAAAAGAAAGAAAGGAAAAAAAAAGAAACATACTGCAGTGAATCAGAACTGCTCAATTTACTTGGTACAGCATTCCTCCCAGGGACAGTCCTACACATCTCCCACAGATATTTAGCAGCTCCTGGTACCTCCTCCTGTTCAAGGAGGAGTGATGGCTATTGCCACGTATGCCATGATTGGTCATTCCAAACTCTGGAGTGAGTCCAGCTGTTGTCCTGGTGTCTTCTGAACTTACTCCTACCCCCATAACATTCCTCTGCCTTGTCCCTGTGGGGCACACCCTGACTAAGAGTCATTTAGGGGTCACACTTCTTTTGTACATAATTAGTTTTTCTGGAATGTTTCCTAAGTGTCAGCCTCATCACCACAAATATTTTTGGTTTGATTTTTCATATTTTAAGCTGCAGACATACCCTCTGTATTCCTTGCTAGCCCATCGTTCCTCATCACCTTGCTCCTCCATCCCAGTCTGCAAGTCCCCTCCTTCTGCCTTTGTTAGTCAGTAACTTGTCAGCCTTACACTACAAGTGTCTGGAAACAGGAAATGAAGCTCAAGGACTGGGAGCACAAAGGTATCCAAACATATACTAATATTTCCATTGGCTCAGAAACCTGCACATGTGAAAAGGTTTGGTTTAAATGTGCTTTCCTGTAATAGTAGTGAAAGTAGCAAAGGTCCTCACGACCCAATCTCACCGGTTAGTGAAATCTTCACTAATATCTTAAAGTATCAGACAGATTTTATAAAATTTGTAACTAATGGATCACATATCCTTTATCGAATGCAGAAGACTGGATCCTAAAAGATTAAGATCTTTTTATTTACCAAATGAATAATCCTGTAAACTTTTCTAACATTTCAGTTGAATCAGTGATAAGATTTTAGCAGAAAGCTGGATGAGATGCAGCTGTTTAGTATGCTTAGGTAGGTAGCTTTTTTTTTGGCTTTTTAATTACATTTCCAATAATAGGATACATATCCTATATTTTTTAATATTTTATCATGAAGGGAACTTCTACTACTCCAAATACTGGAATAAATCTTGGTGGCATTAATGTGTAATTTATATGACAGTAGCTACATGATGGATGTCCAGAGCATCTGAGATCAAAACACTGAATCAGTCAAGAGCACATGCATGTCATTATCTTAAGAGAAACAGTATGCTTCGTTTCTACTTCTGAAGAAATGATTCAAATTTCAATCCAACAATCTGAAATTTTACTTGAAAACAAAATTAAGCTGCTTTCTCACTATGAGAGAAAACAGACATCATGAATATCTACCCAGCATTAATTTCTACAGTGTTTGGTTTCAAGGGTTTTTTGGTTTCAAAAACAAACAAATCCCCCCAAAAACCAACAAGCTCGTGATGAGCAAAGGCTAACAGATGACTAAAATGATCATGTTCAAATTGCCCAGAGAAGTTTACCCTGACCTGAGACCTTGCAGAAATGAATACATATACACTTATTTCTCACATAGAAAACAGGACAAAAATGCATTGTGAGCAGTGCAACATAATCACTCATACAGTAATAATAGCACTGTAAACAAAATGAATTTTAACTTTCTAACAAAAAGCAGCTAATGTGTAAAGCATAATAGTTTTGTTTGGTTTTTGTTTTCGTTTTTTTGAGGAAGAAATGCATGCTGCACATTGCACTCTCACTGCACATTGATCTCTCACTGGCCACAGAGTCCCTGGCCAACCTCAACATAAGACAGCATCAGATGAGTAACAGGCTCTCATCGAGCCTCTTTGTCATGCCTTTATGATTTGAAATTCCTGAGCTGAGACAGGACAATAAATGAAATAGAGTTAGAATTATATGGTTGATGGTTAAAGACACTGATAAAAATGGCAAGTCCAGTGAGCAGTGATCACTTCACATATACAGACAATTCTACCAGCAAAACATGTTTTAAAACATGCCTTAAAATTTCAAGGATGCTGTTTCACTTTAAACTATTACAGATATCTTTCAAAAACACACATATAACGATAAGCCACAGGCAGATGCACATCTGGGAACTTTTCAAAAGGAATTCAGACTACCCTGAAACATTTTTATTTCAGTAACAATTGAAACAAAAGAAGAATGCTAGTAATAATACTAGTGGAGGCAAAGGGACAGGAACTGATCTCTTTTCCCTGGTGAACAGTGACAGGACCTGAGGGAATGGCCTGAAGTTGTGTCAGGGGATGCTTAGGTTGGATATTAAGAAAAGGTTCTTCACCCAGAGAGTGCTCACATACTGCAACAGCTCTCCAGGAAAGTGGTCAAAGCACCAAGGCTGCCCAAGTTCAGAATTCATTGTTTGCACAATGCTTACAGGCACATTGTGTGATTCTTGGGGTGTCCTGTGCAGGGCCAGCTGATGGACTTCGATAATCCTTGTGGGTCCCTTCCAACTCAGGATATTCTATGACTGTCGTTTTTGCACTTCTCACCCAAAGTGGAACAATCTGTTGCTGTTATAGTGAAACATCTGAAATTAATTTTGGATTTTAGCTTTCTTGTGCTAAAGATTTTTCCAATCACTGTTTTTTGGCATGAGCTGATGGGCAACATATACTATTTGAGCTAGTGTTATTAATTGTATTTGCTCTGCAAAAATAGATATTTCACTCCAAAGGAAGCTCTGCTGGATGAAATAACGGGCTTACATGAAGGATATTTTGCAGCTCTCCATTTTTTATTATGTAAACTGTTTTTTGCCACATAGCTGAGCATCAGTGTTCACATCCATATTATTCTGCCCAAACCCCTAACTTGTCCATGTTAGCAAACTTACTACTTCTACTGAAACCAGAAGTAGCATGGGAACAAGGAGCAGCACAGCTGTTCCTATGAGCTCTATACACAAGAAAAGTCTCTCTGCAGAATAACAATTTTTTTACAAATTGTTTAATGTTTCAGAACATTGTGGAAAACAAGCCACAATTTTCAATACTGAGCACAGCTACACTTGTACAAAGACACATCCAGTCCCATGTCCTACCTCTGCTAATGGCCCTAAGTGGACACACATAGGGAAAACAGAGAACAAGGCATGTGGCATTTTTTACTTTCCCCATGTAATCTTTCAGCCTCCAGTTGTTTCCAGCCCAAAAGATTTCCTGAGCATACTGTTTTTTCTCATATAAGGCAATACTCTGTGGATCTATCTTTCAAGAACTTGTCTTGTAGGCGATATTTTACATCTACAAACACCTTTGCCAAAGCTATACCACATGTCTACTACCTTATCTTGAATCTGGCTTCTACTAGCTTGACTAAGTAACACTTTAGTCTCACCTTGTAAGAGAGTGAACAGTTGATTCTTATGTGTCCTCTTACACCATGACTGCTTTTTATAGCTTCTGTAGTTTCCTTCTTTCAGCTGTTACTTTTCAAGAGAGTGTCCTAGGTTCCTCCTCATACAGGATCCATTCTTTATCTTTGTTTATTGCATTTCTCTGAACTCTTTCCTCTGTTTCAGCTTTTTAGAATTGACAGAACAGAACTATCAGCATTACCTAAGGTGTGGATTTCTTTGATGACTCAATGACACTTGGTCTTCTGGATCTTTTTCTCTAGTTCTTGCTTTATGGTTCATTTTTGGGTTGGATTTTGTTTAGCTTGCTTTTATTTCGTAGTCCTGTTGGCCAGCTGAGAACCACACATTCCTTCCTAATGCAGACATAGCTGTATTGGTGGGATATCCCTCGCCCACAGGTTTGTCGAGCCCTTCTAACAGCACAAACCAGATCTGCCTTTGCAGAAGCCATACTGACTTCTCCCAAGTGAACTATATTTAGCCAGGCATTCATTAATGCTGTTTTATTATAGTCTCTACTAAATTTTCCTGGTAAAATCTCCATCTTACATGCCTGTAAATCCCTAGAAACTTCAGGGATTGCTTGAATAACAGGATTATCTCTAATAATCTAAACAAAAATGTTTAACTACTTGCTAGGAAAATATTAATACAGAGACTCCTTTGTGTATGATTAGAATCCTCAGACAATGTGTTCTAAGAGACGAACATACTCCTTTTTTTTCAAGGAAAGGAAATAATAGATATGTTTTTATCTTGACTTTAGATAAGGTTGTAATAGATACAGTTGTCAACCAAACCAACAGAAAATATTTTTACATCCTAAGCGTATTTCAGTTTCAACTTTCTGCCCCTCAAAATTACTTTTTTAAATTAGGGATATGACTGATAAAAATACTTGCTACAGATGTGAATAGTCATACATGCTTCTTCTATATTAGCATACAGGAAGGGAACAATTTGCCTCTACATTTCAGCTACCACACTATCTATGTAGCTTGCAATTTCTGGTAGGAGAATGAAATACAATTATATCATCTCTGACTGCCACAAAGCTGTAGCTTAAAGTCATCTATATTTATTAAACAGAAAGATACTGGGAAAGTCAGAAACAAATATATCTGACCAGGATAACATTTATCAGTTATCAATAATTAAGGAAAAAATACCTAAAGGCTTATTTAACAACAGTTAAACAAGATTCTGACAAATCAATCCAGTAGTTACCAAAGGTCTTCTCCTAAAAATACTTCCTTCCATACAGAAGGTATTTTTTGCTTCTAAAATGTTGTTGCTGGCAGTTTCATGCTGCTCCTGATTGCCCATGGTTAGATTAAGCCTGAGGAAGCCTGGTGTGGCTGGG
>VWYI01011429.1:19293-65191 GCA_013399455.1 Anthoscopus minutus | reverse complement strand
TTGGGACAGGAGCTCAGGCTCTGGGCTCTTTCCCTCCTGTGCAGCCAGGGAACAACGGCGCCAAACAGTGCCAGCTCTGCCCATGGTTTCTCTGATGTGGGAAGAAGACAGTAAATAACTAATTTAGCACAGACTGAAGAGTCTTAGACAAGGATGGCTGCCACTAAAGGCCCATCCATGTTTGATGCATCAACCCAGCTCCAAAAAGTCTCTGTCCTTCTGCTGAGACGCCCAAGCATGTTGCTCTCCTCATGATATTATAACATGGACCAAAGTTTACAATAATGACAGAAGTCATTGAGCTTAATTTTTGAAAATTAAAAACACATGAATTTGCTCTGCACACAAACCTAATGCCTTTGTATGAACCCACTCCTGTGATTCAGGTTTGGTTTTTAGAGCCAAGCAAGTGCAAGGTTCCAAAAACTGCCTCTCTGCAGGGAGTATGTCATTAAAACATCCACCTAGGAGTGCCTCTGCTTATTTGCAGCTCATCCTCAAAGTTTCACACTAACAGGAAACAGATTTCATGGAGCTGTGAGGAGTAGCAGCTCTGTGACCTCTCCTTTCAGTCTCCAAGGATTCAAGACACGTCTGCCACATTGTCTGCAGAACAGTACGAGTCTCTTCTCACGTTGTCGACACATTTCAAGGATGATCAACTGCAAAGTTCTGTTCCAAAGAGGATTTGCTTGAGTTTAGATAATTTTCTCCTACACAAATAAATACAGAGTAAAACTATTATGTCACCAGCTCCTTTTAACAGGAAGCACAAAAGCTAAACAAAACTGAATTCTCTCATTTTTAGCTACCACTTCTCTGTCTTTATCAATGGCTGGATACCTCTAAAATCACTGGGGTGACCACGTTTCAATGGAAGGAAAATCTCAGACACACTCAGATTCTCCAGTGTGTGTAGATCCGACAGGCTGGAGCCCCACTATGAAACAACATGCCATAAATCAGGAATCAGCTGTCAGCAGGGTAGTGCATCACCTACATTAAGGGATTTCCAAGATGTAAAAAGAATGTAACTACTTGAATCAAAAAGATGAGTAACATAAAAAAATGTAACACAATGCAAAGAACGGCGCAGACACTTAAAAAAAATTCACTTTAAATTGTCAAATGTAAATCCCGAGGTCAGGTAGCAGCTTCCACAGACTTTGAACCATGCAAGAGAAACCCATCGCCATCGCAGTGCTGTGCATTTGACCCCAGTTAAGCAGAACAAAAGTGCCAGGAACTGGATGAACTCAGAGCCTCCACCCTCCAAACGCTCCCTTTTGGTGTTAGGTTGCTGTTCAGGGCAGCCTGGAAGTCTCTCACTACAGCAGCAGGTAACAGAGATTACCACGGGTCCTGACGCGGGCGCGGACGGGTTCGTTCTGGGAGCAGCTGGGGTTTGTGTCTGGGCAATGCCTGTCTCTGGGGGCCAGGAGCAGCCCTAGGATGTGAGCTTTGAGTAGCTGGGGGGAGAAAACCTCCGTCTCAGGTACTTCAGGACGTAGAGGGGCAGGCAGCTCACCAGGGTGATGACAGTGACCTTCCACAGGAACGACAAGGTGGCAATGAAGTAAACATCTGTGTGGAGAAATGATCACAGAGTCAAAAACACGGGGAGAACCTTGTGGGGAGGGGTGCAGAAAAGCAGCTCCATCTACCACTGCTTCCCTCTGCCCATGGCACGGGGTTGGAATGAGATCATCTTTAAGCTCCCTTCCAACCCAGGCCAGGCCATTCTATGATTTTACAAATCTTAAAACTGCCCCACTCCAAGTTCAAAGCTCATATGATAGCTGGCTCCTCACTCCTCGGCCCTTCTCTTCCCCAGAAGGGGCAGAAATGTGCTGAGCAGTGGGGTGTAAGGAATGTGGCTCTCACCTGCCCTCCCAAGCCCCACCTGAAACAAGGACATCCTCCTGACACTGCCAAACACTTGTGTGTCCTCCCACTCTGGGAGCTGCCTCTGCTGCTTGGCTGAGCCCAGCAAACACAGCTCTCGACTCAAAACACCTCAGAGTCTTTACAAAAAGAGTTAAAGCATCATTCAAACGATGTGAGGAGAATGGAACTGGCACAGCCACATTCAAGAGACAGATCCAGCCAAGGGGAAGTTATCCCTGTTGTCTTCACTCAGGAAAGAGCTTTGTGGAAGAAGCAGTGACACCTTGTGGCTCCTGAACGAACACTGAAACAATCCCACAGGTCTGATATTTGCAACTTGACAGTTACTGGGGGAATCTGGAACTCCTCACCCTTTCTCTCCAGCCAGGGAATAGGATTAGCTCTGCTTCAGGCAACTAAACCCCCACCAACCAAACCCATAAGAGAATGCTCCCAGTGAACAGATAAAATAAGGTAAGTTTTAGGAGGCAGCTCCTTCACCCAGTTTAAAAAAAAATCTTTCAATCCAACAGCAGAGACTTCAATCTTCCATCTCAAATTCCCATATGGAAATAAAGATCTCTGCTACATGAGACACCTGACACGTGCTGGAGCTCAAAGAATGGATGAGATTCAGTGGGTAGCACATTCTGCTGACCATCTTTACTTTCTCTAGCATTTTGCTGTGGGAAGAAACCATAAAATATCTTCAAATCACACAGAGCTTACTGTGGTACCACTGCCACTGTGCCTACTGTTGGCTCCACCACCAGCCTTTTGCTCAGTTCAGCCCTGTTAGCATCCAGGCCTTGAACTGACTGGAGGAGGGCATTAAACCTCACCAATAAACTCGTGCAAGAAGACCAGGGAAGCGATGTAGCAGGAGAGGCTGAGCAGCTCAGCCACGATCATGAGCCAGTGCCACGTCTGGATTGTCAATGCCACCATCAGCAGCTCAGTGAGAATCAGGGACGTGAAGGAAATGGCAACAATGTGCACAAATTCGGATTCAAAGAGGAGGAGTGCTCCATACATGATGATGCTACCTGCAAGGGAATGGAACTGTTTCAGTCAAACTCCAGGCTCAGCTCTAAACCCCACAGTTAGGTCTTGGAAAGGCTGAAACAATCCTCTCTGGAGGCTGTTTTTCATGAAACCTGATGAATGTAACGACAACGAATCAGTTACTATTTAGGAGACAGAACTGATGAGAAGACAGGGAAAAGTTACAGCAGAGGTACCCAAAGTTTTCTAACAGTCTATCATATTCACAGACACATGGAGATAGGAAATTAATACATGCTGTTTTGGCAGCTGGAGATCTTTAACATCATGAAACTCTATCCTCCCACAAAAGCACTTGGTCACTACTCAGAAGCTAAAAGTTATCAAATTCTCCTATATCCTACCACATTGCCTCGGTGCCAAGAGGCAGCCAAGTGTTGAAAAGCTCAGTGGATACAAGTGAGCCTCAATTTGCACTGCCTGGGCCGAGATCTCTCCCCTTTACATCTCCCCCTAAGAGAATGCCATCAGAGCTCTGCTAACGAGGCATTGTTTGTGCTCCCATCCTGGCTGGCCAGGGCTCACTCCAGGCCACCTGCACAAATAACTCATGAGTAATCCACAGCAACATCCATCACCCAGGCTGCCTCCGGAAGGGAAAACCTGCAAGAGAACCGAGCTGGAGCCATGAAGTTCAAACCCAGCTGTGAACTTTCCAAACCTTTGGTCAGGCTCATCTCTGCTAGCAACTGGCCCCGTTGTTTGGCTGCTGTTTGCTGGCTATTGAGCACAGCTTTGGTGAAGTCACTTGAACCAAACCCTGTAACCAGAGCGTGCTCTCAGCTCAAGGTGGAATTTTCCCCCCTCTGGCTGCAGCCTTCCACCACTTGGGAATGTTCTCTCAGTGCCTTGCCTTTGCCATGGTGTTACTCAGCATCCCAAGATCCCTGATGTAGGACTCCTGTGATAGATTTCAGGGAATAAAGCTAACAGAGATTTTACACTCCTAGATTCACTCCCTGTTGAGGATGGTAACATCAATTAAATCCTTAAGAATTACCTGCTTATTTTGACCTCTTATTCTGAGTCTTGTTGATAAAGAGTTTTGGAAAACAAGGAAATTTTCCACTTCAGCTTTTAGCTCCACATTATTGGACTTGTTTTCTACAATTCCCTGATTAATACTTATAGAGAACATTTGAGTTTGAGGGTACGTGATTAAAAAAAAGACAAAATGAAAGAAAATATCTTCTTGGATACACACCCAAATTACTACATCCACTGTTGAAAATGAACTGTAATTAAGGCATTTACTTAATTCCTTTAGCAGCCTAATTAGAGTGCATGAGATGTGATCAAGAACATGAACTCAACTCTGACCCTGAATTACAGATGCTGGTGAAGCCACCAGAACTATTGCCCCTTCCATTTTTGGATAAAATACAGAAGGCTACAGATGCTGCACTTTCCATGTCAACAAAAACTTGCAAAATCCATCGACTGGAGAACTCTTCCCAAAAGGAAGGGCTAGTCATGAGCTCTGCTCTACAGCACTGCAAGGAACTTGCACAGAGTTACAGTGCATGGTTCTGATAGGCAGAGGCACACTGGTTTGAATTCTACATCACAGGGTTGACCAATTACTCCAAATATTTGGGCTTTTTATAATTTTTTCCTTTGGCAATGCTACCAACATTTTCCAAGGCAAAAAAACCCAAATATATTCATCACAAGGGTACTTTGGGAAATTCATTCCATGCCTTACTTAACTTCCTGCAATACCAAAATTTAGATAGTCACAAACACTACAACATCTAAAGGCACAAGCAGGAGTTGATTTCTTACCTTGATAAATGCTTATCAAGACCCAGATTAAAAATGTTTTGTATGACAACGGTCGTCCCTGGGTGGGGGAAAAAAAAGACAAAGCTCCATTGGGGTTTTCTTTTATGAAAATTCACTTTTTCATCAGCTTAGAAATTAATAAGAGAATTGGAAGATGATTCGGAGAAAAAAAAGAAAATAAAACAAATCAAGCAACCCAGAGAGAGTGCCCCTTTATTCTCATTTTTCTGGGTGCATAAAGGGAAGCTCAGGGTTCCCCCAGCACAAACTGGCCCTCACTGAACACACAATTAATTCAGTGCAAAGGTGCCTCAGGAGTTGAGTCACCGTGAAATATGTGTGTATACACATAGATGTGAATACATTAATATTGTATTTCTAGACACACACAAATCACCCTCATATTGAAGAAAGATAGATTCAAAAAACCATCTCCAGCCAACACAGCTATGCCAGCACAAAACCCCCTATGTTTAGACCAGGCCTAAGGATGGTTGAAGAATTAGTGGTTTATGACATAAGAGACAACATCCAAGTGAAACCAGATGGAGACTTATTGAGGCTCTGGAAAAACAGGCTGTGCTTCTGAAAGTATCTGTTTAACAGAAATCCTTGAGGGAAAGGTTCTGGGAAAGACTCAGTCCACCCTTTCCTCCAACTGAGAAAGATGTTCCCAGGCTGCATACCCCAGTTATTCAAAACATTTTCCAGAAGAGAAGAAAAAAAATTAAAAAGGAACCTGAGACAAGATTTACCTTCTTGGTATTTCTATGGTAAACATAAAAGAAAGTTTTCTTTGTCTAAGGAGAAGGACTTGACTTAGACACTAGAGCTACAAAAATGGCACAGCAAGCAAACCTTTAGATCGTGCTCCAGTCAAATTTCTACTGAAGAAACTCTGGGATAACCTCCTGCCTCCATCCAGTGAGCATATCCCTTCCCCTCTTTCCTTTTCTGGCTTCAGGACAGCGCCAAATCCCCAAAAGTTTCTCTTTTCCCTTTATTATGGAAAAAATTGGTAATAATAAATCCCTAGAATTTCCCACAAAATGGAACTTATACTTGTCCAGCCGTTTTTAATAAGCTGCATTTCATGCAGCATTCAATAAGCAACTGCCAGCAATTCTGGTTCTATCTGTTGATTCAAATTTGACTTTAACAGAATTTTGCCTGGAAATACCTGATACAGTTCTGGATCTCCTGGCAATATATTTAACTTTACACATTCGGAGTTTCAAATCAAGATGAGGATCTTGCCTTAAAGCAAAACAGACAAACAAAAGTCTCCCACACCTTAAGAAGATCTTTGTAGAGCTCTGGGTACAACATTGCAACTTCAGATTTCACATCCTTGTCCAGCACGAGAGAAAACACAGGAAACATGGTGTAAATTGTGGAGTACCTGGGAAGAAGGCAGGAGACCAGTAAATTATCTCAGGTGGAGATGAACAAATAAATTCTAGGTTCCAGAAAGGAAATAAAATATTCTTTAAGTGCCTAATAATGTATACATTTATAAAAATTGGCAAATGGAGCACACTAGAATTTTGCAGGTAGGGAAAAAAAACTATCAGGACTGGCTTTTTAGTGACTTTTGATCAGGAACACTCACAGACAAGTGACTGGTGCAAATATTGCAGTGGGTTATTAAGGGAGCCAAGGACTGACCTGTGCCCATCCCAAAGTCTGCTCTACAGCTCAGGTTTGATTCTGTTTGCACCAGAAGGCAATGGAGATGAATTTGCTGGTTTTATAAATGATGCCACACTGGGATTACAGTTGCAATGTCCTGTTTTAGACAGTTTTTGGATGGGAGCTAAAGCCAGGCTTGTCCCCAGGAGCTGGGCAGTGCCTCTCTCTGCTGTGCAAACACCAGCCCAGAACAACTGTCCCTCTGCTTTTTACTGGGATCAAAGGGATGTCCCTGCAGGGTGGGCTGCTTCACAAACGTGACAAACCACCCTGCTGGAAAGGTTTCTGGAAGTGTCTGCACTGGAAGGGGACAAGGCTCACACCCAGCTCCTGAAGCAGCGCTGCGAGCAGAGGGGAGATGTGCATGGCTTGCATGTTAATCAGCCCCAAAGTGCTCATTGTGCAGAGGTTTTCCTCATTACCAGGAAAATGTGAGCTCTTACCCAATGATGAGGAAGCCTTGGTAGAGAGGAACCGAAGCAAAGTAAAACACTGATGAGAAAACAGCCTAGAAAAGAAATGAGCTTTTTAGGCACTGAGGTACTGCAGTAAAAGTTACAGCTTCAAGACACACTTGTTCAAATGAGAACATTCTTGCAGTGGGTTCTCCCAGTTGCTGAAATAAAGACAGACTAATGAAATACCAACATTTCTTAGTACTTTGGAGCAGTTGCTGGTATTTGTCCAATATTAGGAATTTTCTCCTATCAAAGTAAAAACCTCAAGGCCTAACCCATGAAAATTTTCAGGACAAGAAATAGAGCATTCCAAAAGAGACACAGGACCTTTCCTTGAAAATTTGGCTTGTCTACCTCTCTTTGGAAAGCCCCTCCTGACAGCCCATTCACCTGCATGGTGCTGATGCAGAGGCTCCTGTGGATCACAAACTGGCTGAGGGCTGCAGACCTCTTGTAGCTGTTCCTTCCATGGACCATGAGCAAACGGCCCAGGTGCTTGAACTGAGTGATGGAGAAATCAGCTGCCAGCGATGCCTGCTTCCCTTCCTGGGAACAAGAGCAAGGAAAAGCACAGTGAGATCATTTCAGCACTGGAAACAAAGAGTATCATGTTATTATTGAGTTATCACTGACAAAATTTCCAGGAATATTTGCAGTATGGTAGGTGAGGGAGAACATTGCCTCAGTACTTCTCCTTCCACTGTGGGTTTTAAGCAAAGAGCAGAAATGTGAGAATTCCCATTTGAACCTTGGCCTCCAATTCTAAGCAACCTCTGGATTCTGATTCACAACACACATGTTAATGTGACACTCCTATCAAGCCAGTGCTGAACACAAATTCTCAGTCTCAGAAGTTCACACAGTTTTGGCTCACTGCAAGCCAGGCCAGTCTGCAGCTGCCAATCCAGTCCTGCAGCTCCACACAGCTCCAGGTGCAGGAATCAGAACTCTAACCCAGAGTTTGTTTTGCAAACTGATATGAACAGTTTTTAAATGTGCATGTAGGGTGTATCTTACTAGTGTAATTATAACTCCAGCACTTGGAGCATCAAAACCCCCCAAAACTAACCATGAGGGTACAAATTCAGGGATTCTGCCAAGAACCAAATAATGAATTTGAACTCCCTTTAACAGTAGTCTCCTTCTGCCAAATTATTTCTCATGATAGGGCTACTGGTCTGATGATGATTCTTGTGGGAGCTTGTTCCCTTTCTTGCACAAATATCTGAGGACTCATTTAAGAGTTGCTTGAAAACTGGCCACAGAATTCTCATTAAACATGAGGTAATCTCACCTTTCCTTCAACTCCAACACCACAGTCAGCCTCCTGAATCATGCTAACATCATTCCCTCCATCACCTGCAGGGCAGAGCACAAACAAAACTCTGGGAGTTAAGCAACAGGGGCAACCTGCAACCCCACCGAAGTCATCTGGTCATCTGTACCACACTGCAATAGTATAATAAACATTTAACCCAATCAACAAAAGCAAGATTTTAAACAAAAATCATGAATTTAAATCCTTGAGTTTTGTTTTAATAGACCCCCCAGGTCAGTGATCAATGTATCTCACTTGCAGGTGGTACCATTATTTCTACAAAGCCGAGACAAAGCTCATGGCATTTCACCTGATCAGGTTCAAGCTCTGTTTGCAAAGATGCCACCTGAAAGGGCGACGAGGAGCTTGGCATTGCATTTCCACATGCAAAATTTCAACCACCTTCTCTCTCATCCCGCAAATCCAGCGCTCCCTAAATCACCATTTCTGTGAGATATGAGATGATGTGAGACTGTTCATTCGAAAAGAAGGATCTGTCTTGGAGTTTCCTGTGCTCAAGGTGACCCCAAGATGTGTAAAAAGTCTCTGCTCTCCAGCCCAGCTGTCCAAGAACGAGTCTGAAGTCCTCGGCTCTCGCTCTCAAGGNTCAAGCTCAAAGGCACAAGGATCTCTGGCTGCATGCCAGGGTCTCTGACCCCCCTGCCAGGGCTTCAAACGCCCCTGGGCTGGGCTCAGGTCACCCAGGGCTGTCAGAGGGACATTCTGGGTTCCCACAGAGCTGCAGATGCCACTCTCTGTGCCCACAGCCCCCTGGCTGGTCACTCACCCACGGCACAGGTGAGTTTGCCTGTCCTCTCCTGCAGCAGCCGCACGATCTGCGCCTTCTGCGTGGGGGCACAGCGGCAGCACACGACAGCGGGGCACTGGCACGCCAGCTCCATGAACTCGTACTCGTAGTACTTCAGGCACACCTGGGTTACACACAGAACACACCTGGCTTACACCAGGGCACCAGGGCTTCTCCAGCCCAGGCTCAGGGGCTGTCCCTACTGACGCTTTGAGAGGCTACCTGGAACAGACGCTGGACAGAGTTAAAGGAATAAAGGAGGTATTTATTAAAAGGCCTTTAAATGATACACCTTGGGCAGTACAAAAGCCTGGCCAGGGCTACACCGAAGATGGATCTAAGATAGGCCCAAGATGGGCCCCAGACGGGCCCCAGACAGACTCTTAGCCATGAGTTTTCACACTTTGATAAGTTTTGGTCCATTTCCATATTGGGGTTAATTGTCCAATTACAGCCCCAGGTGATGCAGTCCCACCCCCCCAGGCTGCTCTCCTCAATTCGCTGCTGTTTGCACTTTTTGGGCCTGAAGCTGCAATGGTGTCCTTGGTTCTGGGGCTGGACAAGGATTGTTTTGTCTGACTGAGCTGTGAGCAGAACTTGCTCACACTTTCTATGAAGCTCAGAGTTATGCACCAATGCAGCACAGAATCTGGAAAATATGAAAGCTACAACTTTAGGCATCACTACCTCCAGTGAGTCCCCCGAGATGACCAGGGCACAGTCGTGCTTGCGGCGGAAGGCGTTCAGCTCCAGGTGGGCTTCTCCTCGGTTTGTCACCTGGGGGAGGATGGAACTGAGCAAGGTGTGCTTCACTGGGGTGAAAAACAGCAGAGAATCCCAGAGGGAACAAAAGTGACACAGCCAGGACAGGCAGCACACTGAGTTAGGGCATGCAGTCACAGAAACAAAAACTCAGGGTAGAAAGCTGGGTCAAAAGAAATACCCTGCTGGAAAGCAGCTGTGATCTTACATCCCTCCTGTCCCAGAGTCTGGGCCCCCTTGAGAGGGGCTCTGTGGGTGTTACTCACTAGTCTGAATATATGGATGTCCTGTGTCCGTGTCACCAGATGGGCGTTCTTGGCTGTACACGTGGCTGTCTCCAGCTTATCCCCTGTCAGCATCCACACCTAAAATCCAAACTTTTCATGTGTTAAATAAAGTGTAACAACCATGTCTGCAGGACCTCTGCAAGTACCACCTGCCCCTTCAGGCTTATAAAAGGGCTGTTAAAATATACATACAAATTATGCTTCTAAAAAAATCCTATTTTAAAACATGCAAGAAAATTCCCACACGTGAAAGAAAGCAAAGCTCTTAAAGAGGGTGAGACACAAAGGAAGTTACAAACTCTGTATAACATTTTTCCCACCTGCAATATTTCAAGATTCTGCTGATAAACCCACAAAATGCAAGCTAAAAAAATGTGTATTTGTGTGTTAATGTGTCCCTCCCCGGCCATTTCTCAACCGGGCCCTGCTGCAGAAAGATCCCTCCTGGCCCAGCCTGAAATGTGGATGATGCAACTGGGGTTAGCTCAGTGCTGATGTGTACGTCTGGAACACACTAACTTGGCTGGGGTTTTTTTTTTTTAATTTTTTTTCTTAAATCTACACTGCTCCTTTTATTTTGTGCTGGTGAGGGGAGGGAGTTAGAAAGCAATGTCAGCAGCAATGGATGGGAATTCCTTCTCCAGTGTAAATATATCACAGTGAGTTTGGTTTTTTCCACCGGTGTTTTTATTCTTCCAAGACACTCCCCAAGAATATTTAATGAAAAATACAAAAACCTTAAGAAAATCCCAAAACATCAACAAAAAAGCCCACATAAAGACTCATTAGTTTGCTAAATAATCTGAGGTTGGGAAGAGATTTGATCTTAACAAGATGGTCCCTGTCAGGAACTGCAAGACCCTTTCACTCTGGATTTACTCCTCACATACAATGCCCTGATAAACATTGCAGAGCAAGGAGTGCTCAGCACATCCCACACCTCCACACCAGCTCTAGCCAAGGTGAGAAGAAAGGGAAGAAGGAAAACCCTTTAGAGTGCTGGGCCAGGACTACAACATCACTGAGGAACTTTGATTCCCCTGGTCTCCCTTCTCTGCTGAAGTCTCTGTTGTTTCCAGGGATGGCCCCAAACAAACTTTTGGAAGCTCATCCCAAGCACTAAATTCCCCTTCCTACCTCAGCCCCAAACACACACAGCCCTGCTTTGCATTCACAGCATGGCTTCAGATTTTTGCTCACTTTGCAACTTAAAGCAGAGAAACCACAACCAGGACCTTTCACCTACTTTTCTTACCCAAATCTGAATGTTTAATCCATTTTTTTCCCCTTTTGCAAGGCTGACAAAGTTTTCAGAGAGATAACCTACACAGGCAGCACAGCAGCTCCCTCTCTGCTGAGCACAGCTCAGGCTGTAGGTGTGGAATCACAGATGTTGGAGCCCAGAAAGCTGGAAAAAAAATATCCAGTCCCTGATTCTCTTGGCTCAGACTCCCCTCTAGTGGCTACTGAAAACGTGGATATCCACAGCTCCAAGCCCAGCACGGGGGTTCATGCACCACAAACCAAACACAGCCAAACCTGCCTTGTTTCATGCAACACCCTCAAAGAAGAATTGCCCCAAAGTCTCCTGTTGGACCCCTCTTTGTGCCCGCACCATTCCTTCCTCTGCAGGAGGAGCCAGAGCATGTGAGAGGATGAAAAGCACAAGAGGTGACACACTCAAGTGTTAACATTTACTACCTGCAGCACGCTCTGCTCCCAAAGTGATGTTTAAAACCCTCCCAAGGCCCCCCAGCTTTCCATGTACTGCCCGTGGGGCAGTGCCACGCACTCCAGAGGGTCTCAGTGCTCCTGCTGGAGCAGCCCTGGGCTAGGCAGACCTTAATGCCAGCGTTCCTCAGTGTCTCCAGCGTGGGCCTGACATCTGTCTGCAGCTGATCCTCCACCCCAGTGAGACACAGCAGCTCCATCTCCATCTCCAGGCTCTCGATGACCGTGGCCACCTTGAGGGAGCGGTCGTGCACGCTCAGCTTGGCCTGGACGTAGCGTGCCTGGGGACACAGAGCACGGTCAGCCTGCCACTGGGGACACAGGGCTTGCCAGCTCCAGGGGGAGGCAGCCAGCCTCCCTCTGTGGCCTTCTAGGGACAGCTGTGCCTGTGCACACCTTGGAACCACACAGTCAGGGGCCTTTGGGCCCAGGCAGTTCTGGGTCTGTGATTCAGAGATGAAGGGTGAGCTCGAGGTGCCTGGTACGGAGTAAGGTGGAAAATGCTTCAGGGAGCTGTTGCTGCTGTTGGGCAGCACAGGGCACACAAAGGCATGGCAGGTGTTGAGTGGTACCTGCAGAGAGCCTGCAAGCAGCTCCTTCCCACCACAGGCAACACCTCTAGAAAAAAAGGCACTAGAGAATCCTAAGCAGCTCCTCTGCCACATCCCTGCATTAACTGAACAGT
Organism: Anthoscopus minutus; assembly: GCA_013399455.1. Taxonomy (NCBI): domain Eukaryota; kingdom Metazoa; phylum Chordata; class Aves; order Passeriformes; family Paridae; genus Anthoscopus; species Anthoscopus minutus. Next base: position 52,713 of record VWYI01011429.1, on the reverse strand, counting down.
TCCCCTTCCCAGTCTGCCTGCCTGGATAAGCCAGGCAGTGCCCTGGGCAGAGACCCTAACCCCACACGTGGAGCCTGTGTTGCCAGGGAGCTGCCTGGTTCATATTCTGGTTATTCAGGATTCAGGAACTGCTTGGGAGGGTCTTTGCTGGGATAAACACTTCATACCCATCACTTGAAAATCAACTTTGATTAAAAGAGTATCAAGACATTTTAGAATAATATTAGCAGAGAATTGGGAGGTGAGAGGCAGCTTTATCACAAGAGTTTTGTGAGAATCACTTCAATGATTGTTTGTTTAAAAACAAAGCAAAGAAAACAAATAAAAACTTACTTCAAAGTCTTGATATTGCTCTTCTGTCAGAGACTTCTTGGCCACGACAAGAACCCTCAGGCCTTCCCGAGCCATGTTACCACACTGCAAAGAAGGATTACATTGTAAACCATGAACTGCAGCTCCACTGAAATGATTTATGCACAGCAGTGTGGAGATGGCAGTGTAAGATAGCAGGTTAAGAAAATAACTATCCCATTTGAGCAACTCCAGTGAGTCTATAATCTGATAAAGTGCACGATAAACTCGAGAGGAAAGAGGGGATCTGCAATGGTTTGTGACCTAGCCCAGTGATCAGGAAGATAAATGTCCTCTCCTCTACACCAGGGTGGCAAAAACAACCCCATTAATCAAATTTTCTGTCTCTAAGTAAAAGGGCACAAGCCTGTGATTTGTAGACTTCACATCTTTGGCAACCAACTCTTTAAAATAAGACCAAGTTATTACTATTTCTCTGAACACCAGAGAATCAGTAACTGAAGCTACTTTTGAGTAGATCACTTGAAGTGTCCATGGCCAGGTTGGAGCACCCTGGGATAGTGGAAGGTGTCCCTGCCTATGGCAGGGGGGTGGAATAGGATGAGATTCAAGCCAACCCAAACCATTCTGGGATTCCATGAACTCTGTGCCACCATTACTAACCTGACAAACACACCCCAGTACAAAGCTGCCAAATGTAGTTTTGAAATCAGACCCTTCAGGCTCAAATAGACCCAAACACAGAACCAAGTCCAGGACAAATTTGATGAGTGTCAGTTTTGAGCAAAACCCATTTTATTTACAGGACTTATTCTACATTAAATACGCTGAGCTTGCCACTGACACTCTTGTTCCTGTGGGTATATTTGGCTGAGGACTAATCCAAGGAACTGCCAGGATCAGTGACCTTCTGGCTTGCAGATGTTTCAGCAGCTTTGGCCCTGGGGCAGAGCAGCAGGAGCTCCCATACCTCCTCCTCCAGCCAGTCGTTGTACTGCACGATGCCAGCCATCACCACATCTGCCCCCTTCATGTAGAACGTGATCTCTCCTGTGGATTCATCCTGCAGAGAACACAGCAGTCCGAGCTGGGACAGCAGGAACAGATCTGGGGGGCCCTCAGCAAAGTGAGTGAGGAATTCTTAGCACAGCAGGCACAGAACTGTCTGCTCTGGGGCAGGTGAAGGGGCACCAGCTCAGCTTCTTGTCTGGGGCCAGAAGGAGATGCCTACTCAGTTGCAACCCAGTTCCTCACAGCAGGAATTCATGCTTTAGACAAGGAGGATCAGCATTTATCTCCACACAGGCAGCCCTGACTGCCTGTACCTCCAGAATAACCTCAAGCCCTCACCTTGAAACTTCATTCCCTGCTTACCTGAAACAGCAAAACAGGCGCACAAGGCTTAGCAGAGTAAAAATTACTCTGATTTACTCTGTTACACCAAATGGCATAAGCATAATTAAAGCTCATGCTTGCCACAGAAAGCTTAGACTGCTGCCTGCCTTATCTGATACAAGGAGCTTGTAGGCTGCAAGCAAAGTGTATTTACATGACCACAAATTAAAAAGTTCCTTCTAAGCAGGCAGATAGGTAAGGAGGCCACACCTCTGAGTGTTACAAGCTAATGGAAACCCTGGAAATCCTCAAAGGAGACAAAACAATGAGCGAGGACCAAACCACTCTGTAAACCAAGACAGCCACCAGGGATAGGAGGAAAACAAACTCAAAATGCAAAACCAGAAAGCTCAGGAAGGTCTGAAATAAACAGCTTTGAACGAAGGCCAAAGTATTGTCAGAATAAGAGAAATGATAGAAAATCACTCTCTGACCTAATATTTGGGTTGGTCTGTTCCACCATGACAGAAATAAGTGGTGGAGGTTCTCACACATGAACAGGTTAAAACCACTGGTCCTGTGGCACTGGCAAGACAGATTTTAAATCCATAGCCAAAAAATACCCCAAATATTGGCAAAATGTAGCACCCAATGTGGACACTAAAACTGCGAAGAAAAGAAGTGTCTTTGCCGAGGAAATTAGGAAGTAGCCAAGGATAATGAAGCTCCTTTGCTGAATATTTTTGCCAAGCTGACAGAGATATTCACAAGAAAGATGATCATAGTTAAGCCCAAGTGTGGTTTTCAATGTCCTGGAACATCCAGCCCTCACACTATGATACACATCCCACATCCCCAGAGGAAAACGGGTGTCACTCTCCCAAAACAACCAGAATCTGCTTAAATAAAACACACCACTTCTGGCAGTAGCCAAAGGTAAAGGTTTATCTACGAAATTATTTGATTAAAGAGTGTCTAACAACATCTCTGTAGGAAGCTGAATAAAGACTGCACTTCCCGTGCCGCAGAGCTGGCTTAAGATAGTTTAGATTTTTTGTCCAATATAAATACTGTATCAGCTATCTCCTTGCATTAGTCATTTCCTCTGCCCGAGTTCAGGAGGAGGTTAGTGCGTTCTCAGATCATGGCAAGATCACTCTATAAATCTGCACACAGATTTGCCAGTTATATTGTTTTGGGGAAGCATCTTTTTCCACCATGGTCTGCCTCTGGCCACGATTCAAAGGCTCCTTTCAATTCCAGATATGACAATAGCACTATCTCTGCTCTACAACAAAGATCATTCCACATGGGTAAGGGGAAAAAACCCACAAAGAAAATGAAGAATGGAAAATATTGTGGTAAAACAAACAGGACTTCTTCAAAGAGGAAGATAAGTCAGTGCACACTCTGGTGAGCAGGCTGCTTGGGCAGAACAGGATTTCTTAGAACTGAAATAATCAGCTACAGAAATGACAGTTAAGTGCAAGGAAACACTCAGATATTGCAAAAATATCCCAAACCAGGCAATATCTGTGACTTGTTCTCACTTTTAACTATTGCTTTATTTACTAGAAGTTGTGCTGAAGGAGATCTTTTCCTGGGGCAGAGCAGATGGGATGTGCAGGGAGATGGTGCCTGCAGGGACAGCACTGCTGGGCTGAACACCTCAGCTCAGACTCTGTCCCCAGGCTGTGCAGGAAGCCTGGCAAAATCCTCCCAGGGGCTCTCAACCTACAAAGCTGCAGTTTATAAGGACAGGCAATACCTGTGCAGGTGAGCTGGAATGTTTCCCTTTGGGGTCTGCTCACTGCAGCACTGAGTGCAGCTTCACCTCCCTCCCTGGGTGTATTTTCTTCTGGATGCTTCACACTGCTCTCCCTCCCCCTACTTCTGTTTTTCAAACAAGCAGCACAGTTTAGGAGATGCACTCAAAAGGTGAACACCCTTCAAGTTGTGGATCAAACCAAATGGAGGGCCTACACATACACATATATATGTTTAACTAAAGCAAATTTTACTTGCTAACTACCTATCTACAAATACTTCTTGGTTTTTTTATGGAAATTAAAACCCTGCTTGAAGATATTATTTTGGAGTATACAGAAATGTGGCAAAGTCAACATCTGCTACTCAACCCTAATTCTGCACAGGGGACACACAGAGCTGATTTTAGTGGCTTAGAGCAGCTGAGTGGCTACAAAAAAAAAGACAATTCAAAGAGAGGGACCAATGCTTCTTTAAAAGTATTTACAGTCAGGATCTAGGCCTGATGTTGCTCCCACTGACCACAAGTGGGAGTTTTACTGGTTTTGCCTAAAATACAAACAGCAAAATCTAAACAGAGAAATACAAACTAGAAACCTTTTTATTCCTAGTGGGGGCGACGATTAGTAGGTAATTTAAAAGGAATGCACTTCAAATCAAAGAAGGAAAAAGAAAAAGGAGCACTCTTACATTCATAAGAAAATTTCAGGGTATTTACTTCTGTCCAGCACAAAAACACAATTTAATGAAGCTCACCCTGGCTTTGATGGTTTGTCCATCTCTTATACCTTTGATAAAATAGCATTTCATCAAAAGCTTGCACTTGCAATAAAAGCAATGAGGAGGGAGGCTCTTTAGTTCTCCCTCCTCTATTGATAACATTTTTATTCTAGGTCATGAAACGATTGCCCAAATTTTCATTATAGAAGTAATTAATATGAAGAATTTACACTTGCTGTGCTGAACTGGATGCACACTGCCCCTGCTGCAGGTATACCCCGCAGCACAAGACATTTGTGGGAACACTCAGTGCGTGTTCAAGGCATTCTGTGGAGCTCTGAATCCCCAGATTCAACAGAGTGATTACTCTGGACCAGCTCAGCCTCTCAGCTCACTTCCCCTGCCACCCCTGCTCTTGGCCACGCGTTCACATTCCAAAGTCTTCTAAGTGTTTCACCCGGTGCTGCCCAGGGAGGGAGTGGATTGTTTGTTGGTACCCCAGCCCTGCCTGGCTGCCCTCCTGTGCTCTGGGTGACACCTCTGAGCAGGGAGGCCAGCCCAGGTGGGGCCTGGGTTCCTCCCAGGCTGCCCCAGGTGTGCCTGTCCCCAGCCAGCCCCGGCACACGCGGCCCTTACCCGCACGATGATGCCCATGCGCTTGCTCTCGTAGGTGAAGGGGAAGATCTGCAGGATGGTGAAGTTGAGGATGTGCCCCCCTGGGCTCCTCAGCTGCACTGAGGACTGGTCTCTGCCCACCAGAGTCAAACCCACGCTCTCTGTCCACTGCACCAGGGCCACCTGCAAGGAGAAGGGCATGGGGAGGGCTCCTGCCACACCTCCCGAGGGGAGGGACAGCAAGTGGCTGCAGAAAATTTCTCAGTCATTAATGGTACTATCAAACAGGTCCACTGATAAACACAAGTGCTCCTCCAAGGCTCTTCCTAGTGGCTTTTTCCTGATTCAGACCCTTCCTGCCCACATCTGCAGGGTTTGACAGCTCAGCTTGTGTCTGATACAGCTGTGGCACGGTCCATGTGTCTGCGGTCACCTCCCTGCCACATTCCACTGGACACCAGGAATTTCTCTATAGAAGAGGTGGTCAGGCCTTGGCAGGGGCTGCCCAGGGAGGTTTGGAGTCCCCACCCCTGGAGGTGTGCTGGGAATTCCTGGATGTAGCACCCAGGGCTCTGGAGACGAGGGGAGCATCAGGCACAGCTTGGACTCAATGGGCTGGGAGGGCTTTTGCAATCAAAATGATTCCATGATTCTGTTCCAAAGGACAGCCCTCAGCAAGGGGTAGGCACTGGAATCCTCCACAAGCCCTAGGGTGCCCAAACCTCCTTGGGCACATCAGGGAAAGCCCTTTTCAAACATTTACTTTTGGAAAGAGCCATTTCCCAGCTTGCTGTCTATGGAATTAAGAATTCAAAACAATGCTTTCACCCTGGATTTACAATTTCAAAGCCAGAAACGCTAACGCAGCACATTAAAAATTCATATTAATAAAACCCAAACAAAACAAGTTCAGTAGTAACAGCTCATCAACAAATTTCAACAATTTTCCAGTGATCAGCAAGACAGCTGAAGGCTGGCTCAGACACTTCTTAGCAGAGAACCTTTCTCCCTAAACATTACAAAACCAAAACAGACCCCAGAACAACCCCCAGATTATTCCAGGTTTAACTGAGGTGGGCATCATTTTGATTGCAGTCTCTATTATTTCAGGACCTACAAAACTGAGTTCTCTACAAGCTTTCACTCAATTGCAACCAGAGCCATGCCAGAAAACTTTGCTTCCCTGAGAATGCCCCAGAGTGCCCAGCTCAGCTGACACATCCATCTCAGCCTGAGCTTGCTGAGATTTAACTCCAGAAGCTGTCTGGGCAGTAACAGATGGAGCAGCAGCTGACACAAGCCCATCTATCACTGGCCCCCAGAAAAGATCAAGGGATACTTTCCCTAAACAGACATGAAATACTGGAAGTGTTTTACTGTGACATTTTCAAAGGCACAAGAGTGCTGGGCACATGGTTGCTGTCGACTTGAAGGTTAATTATCCCTTCTGCCTTTCAGGTTCTGCCTCTACTGCCTCAAGCGACCACAAATACCTCAGTTAAAAATGAAATTGATTCTAGAAAATCAGATACAAGAGATACAAATAAAATCAGAACCTGTAAATACTTGCACTGAGTTAAGATTTTATTAATGAATTGATACAATTGAGACTGACTGAAGAAGCTTTTGTGAGCTCTGCTCCTTTTCATGCAAAAGCTTAAAAGAGAACCTAAACCAAACTTTTCCTTTCATACAGTAGTCTTAAATTGTCAGATTAAAAAAAAAAAGCAATTGAGTTGGCTTTGGCTTGAAAGACCTTTAAGTCAATTTGAATCAATATTTGGCTTAATATTAACAAGTTTGTGCAGGCTTACTCACAAAGATTACGACAAATCAAAGGCTCTTTCGAGCTTATCTTCCTCAAAAGTTTCTTCAAGCCATCCTCAGTGCATTAAAGTGTGCAGTTAGATAATCCTCCCAGCAGCCTCCCACAGCAGAGATGGAGCTTGGCTTTCTAATGCTCTGGTTAATAAATAATTATTGGGAATTATTCCCAGCATGGTGCTGTGTGATGTTCAGCGTGTGCAGTTCTTCTGCCTGTGTTGGTAAGCTCCAAAGGCCTGGAGGTACAAACCTCTGCTCCCAGCTCAGCCTGTTAAAGATCTCCTTTGCACAGACACCTCCTCCCTCCTTCCCTGCCAGCATCTCACTGCAATCCTAGAAAGCTCTGGAAAGCAAAGCCTTGCGCAGAGGGACAAATGGATGAGCAGCACATCAGAGGTGGCACCAGGGGACAACACCACCCATGGCACCAGAAGCACAGATGGCTCTTCTGGCAGTGTCTGGGATGGGGTGAGGTGGGATGGGACGCAAATCCCAGCTCCACATCAGACACAACAGGTTTGCTCTGCCCTCTGCAAACACATAACTCAAGGTGCTCTCAGCCACAGGAGAAATTCGAGAAAAATTCAAGATGCAAAAACTATATTTACAACGTAGAGGAAGGAGAATTAAAAGCAGTCTTGAAATCCCTCAAACTCCTTATAGAGAGCCCATGCTCACTGATGAGGGAAATCAGTGAAGTCCTTGCCACCATTTTGCAGCTCCAACCAAGCCAGGCCTGAGAAAGACCCGAGCATTTCAAAGCACAGCAGCCCAGCACAGCACCCTCCAACTTCGCTCTCTCTGACAATTAAATTATCCAAGCCACCACTGAAGTGGATATCGACTAATAAATTTCATTCTAAAGAGACAAATTGATCCTTGTGTGCCATGAGCTGCTCTGCAGGGTCCCCTTTAGGGTTGCCTAGGCAGGCAGACAGCAGGCAGAGACCAATTGATCCCGCACCCTTTCATGTCCTGGCAGCTGCCGCCGTTGTCAGGGTTAAAGACTGTTTGCCCAGGAATCCCAGGCACTCTTATCTCTGATCAGATTATATCTATTTCATTTCCCCTGTTAGTTACTGTATGGCTACAACTGACAACTGGCTCGCAGAGCCCCAAGGCTGTAACTGATATCTGAATAAAGATACTTCAAGACTCCTAAATGGCAGTGTGCACAGGAAACAAATTTAGGAAATCCTGCTTTCTGTTACAGGAAATGAATCCTATGCCAACTGGTAGAAATTACCCTTGCTGTTAAAGTAAAGAGAATACAAGTTTTTGTACTCATTTCATAAACTGACCTTCCCTGCCATGGTAATATTTTATTGATATAGGATTTCAAAGGCTGACTTTAACAGGAGTCCAAAGCTATTCCCCTACAGGGAATGTTATTTAACAGCATTACTCCCTCCTCAAGGACTCCACTTGTGTAGCTCCTGCATTTTGTACCATCTAGGATGACATACAGAGCACGGCTAAATAATATTTGTATATGTAAGACCTACAGACAAGATTTCCTAGGCGCAGGAAAGCATATCTGATTTCTGAACCTGCTGTAATTCTCCACTTAAGATATCACAAGAAAGGAAAAAAGAATTTAAACAATAATCTTGGAAGGATTAGTTATCATGCCATAGGAAAACAAATAAACAATATCCCCCTGGGTATTTCAGACAAATTGCTGAGTAAATATTTTAAAGACAGAACAGTATAAAGAGTAAAAAGCAAAAGAAAAATCGGTGACTTCACTATATACCACAGTATATATATAAATAAACAGAAATCTGTGCAAAAATAGCTTGTAAATGCTTTAGGAGAAAGGAAAGGCTTCAATGCAGATCACAAAAATTACCATCTGGAAATCATTCAGAACTCGTTTCAGTGCAAAGGCAGTTGCTTTCTGTACGCTGCCTTTTCAGGGGAGAGCAGCACATTCTAGAGGAGAGGAGCAGGGAAACAAACCCTGCCCCAGCCCTTGTGGGACAGGACACCCACACCCTGCCCAGGGAGCAGGTGCTGCTGGCACTTCACTGCAGCCACAGCCATGCAGGGGCCACAGCAGAAATGCAGCTTTTGGATAAAGCAGAGAAGAAAATGAATAAATGTAAATACATACGAAATGAATGAATTGCCTAGTTTGGAAGAAAAACACTATAGATAATATTTTTTATGCATGTAAATGTGCAAACCAGCTCTGTGCCAGTCTTCCATTAGCACAACAGTCCCAAAATCCTCACTTGGCTGGGCTTCCAATGAGGGCATTTAATTCCATGAAAAGCATTTCTCTGACAAAGCCTCTCTCTTGACATGAGGCAAGCCAGCTTCTCTTCCAATGGCAAAGGTGGGAAGGTTATTATCAGGCAAAGCTGGTTTTGTTTGAGGCAATACATGGAGAAACCCTTTGAATGTAGTCAAAAGGGTGATTTGATCTCACACTGTCAGTGGGTTTCTCAAGGGAAGTCTTAAACTTCAGGTGCAACAAAAGTAACACAAAAAGCAAGTATCCAAGAAGCATAACCAATACATGAAACCACATTTTATTCCTCCTGTCTTCCACAGAAGGAAACAACACTATAATTTGCATTTCCCAAATTCTGCAGGGGGTGAGAAACTGCACTTAAGCTGTAAGTCCTGAGTTCAGCCTGATCTCTCAAATGCTCAGTAAAAGTCTCCAGTGATTCTCTGGAGAGCTCCAAAGCTTCTCCCCACTGTGCCACCTGCACAGCCCTGGCTGCACTGGGTGCTGGCAGAGCCCAGCTTTGCTCTCAAACAAACCTGTGCACTTCACTCCCTCCCCAGAATTAACCTGGGCACTGGCTCTGTCCACCTGCACGTGGGATGTGCCATGGTGAGTGATTTACAGCTTTTCACTGGTCTGGAAGGTCGCACACCTCTCAGAGCTGAGCTGTGGGAGCATTCCAACCCTCTTCCACAAGCTGTCCTCCCCCAGACAAGATAAGGCTGCTCATAATTTACCAAACACAATCAAAATGATTCATAGCATCGAAATGAAAAATACACCCTGGACAAAAGGTGCTGCAGAAACAGGGGCAAAACTCTCTGATGCAGAGGCTGACAGAAGAGCCAGATACCAGTCTGGAGCTGCAGGCAGAGAGGCAGAACCGCTGAGAGGGCACTTACAGTCTATCGACAGCTTACCAGAGCAACAAACACATTAAAATATTATCCCCTTCACTAAACCCGAGCGCTTCCCCCGGGCGACCGCGGGCTCTCTCGGCAGCCAGCAGGGTCACAGGGATCACCTGGCAGCCCTTGCACTGACCTCGTCGGGGCTGGAGGCCTGGTACACCCTGCAGGAGTCCTCGTAGTGCCGCTCGGCCTCGGCCTGGTCGGTGACGCCGTTGGACTCGTAGACGGGGGTGACGTTGTGGCACAGCGCGATGGCCTTCACGGCCTCGTGCACGCGGCTGCTCATGGTGCGCCGCACCTTGGTGGCCAGGGACAGCCCCTTCACGGCCGGGGGGTCCTGTGGCTGCTGGGGGACAAGGGACAAGGCAAAGGGCTCTTACTGTGGGGAGAATGAGTGCCACAGCTCAGACCGCGCAGGGCCGCAGAGTCCCCGGGAGCCAGGCGCGCTCTGCCCGCGCAAGGCCCGGCCCTCCCTCAGCTCCGGCAGGGCCCCAGAAGATTTATGTCTTGGGAGGGAACGCTGAGGAAAAGCCCCTCTGCTGCAAATCCACCAAAGGGTGACACATCGACCCCCAAAGACTCACATAAAACACTTTTTACTCCACAGAAGACTAGTGGTTTGGGAAATTTGGAGTCACTTGGGAAAGCCTTTCTGCTGCAAATCCACCAAAAGGTGACACACCAACCCCCAAAGACTCACATAAAACTCTTTTTTACTCCACAAAACACTAGTGGTTTGGGAAATTGAAAGTCACTTGGGAAAGCCTCTCTGCTGCAAATCTACCAAAGTGTGACACACCAAAGACTCACATAAAACACTTTTTTATTCCACAAAAGGCTAGTGGTTTGGGAAATTTGGAGTCACTTGGGTTTCATGCGCAAGAGAATATAATTGGTGAAAACACAAAACAGATGACTAGTATGGAGTTAGAAAATCTTAATTACATTCATTTATTTTTTAATACTATTTTTAGTATCAGAATGGGAGTCTTCAGATAATTGCACAATTACTAAATTATCCAAGTTGAAGAAGGGACGCACAGTGATCCAGTTTCCTGCTCTGTTAACCTTTAGTGTCAAGAGGACAAAAGTTTCACTTCCAGGTCAAAGGGCCACAACATGGTAAAAATAAGAGCAAAGAGTAAGAACTACAGTTCAAAATGAATCATTGCCAGCAAATGCTTCTCATTATAAGGAATCTCACTTGGTAATTATGAAAGTTTTATGAGACATATCCATTACCAAGGTAATTCCATGCATTATTTTCCACACTAGCAATTAGGACCCATAAGATCTTCATATTTAGTATCACTGCATCATCAACACTGCTGCCAAAATCCAACAGCAAACCCTCAGCTGAAGCGCACTCAGTCACTGCTCACACACTGGACTAGTCAGTCACTTAAATGCTCCTGACAAGCATTGGACACTTTGGCAAATAATTAACCAGTAGTCAAGTTTTCTCTAGAGATTCAGTATAAAATTAAGGCAAGTAAAGCTGAAGTCTGGGGCTTTGTGATTTGAGGGCTTTTTGCTGTTGTTTGTTTTTGTTTTTTTTAAATAGAGTTCTGTCATTTAAGGCTCTCAACACCAAGAGAAGAACCAAATGCTAGGAAGGAGAAAGAAAAGAGACAGCTGGATATCAAAATAGAAGTTATTTTAGACTCAGACCTCAGCAACAGGACACAGGCATGCACACTTGCATGTGGAACAACCCACAGAACATAACGAGCAATCACCACATTATTTATGCATTAAGCATCCAATGACCTTCACACTTTCCCAACAGTAGCTCATAAGCAGATCCCTACCACAGAATTCCACCATTAGCCCAATGATGTGGAAAACTTTTGGGAACAGGGAGTCAGGGAATGCAGTTAATTGTACCTGTGTGTAAATGCTGAATATGTGGCTCTGCACCTCATCCATGGAGTCCAGGCCGTAGGCCACTGTTCCCAGGTGGAGTCTCTTGAAAACCATCTCGTTCTGGGTGAGAGTCCCTGGGAAAAGCAGCACCATGGAGTGGGAACAACACCCCCATCATCCCCTGCACACCTCCTGTCCTCACTCTGCCTCGAGTACAGAGAAACCTGAATTGCTCACTGCACCACTCCCAGCGCAGCAAAAACCCCAATATTAGCAAACCTGAGGGCTCATTCTCCTGGGAAGTGGGGGTATATAAATATTAGTGAGATTCACCGTGCAGTCAAAGCCAGCAGGAGCTGCAAGCATAGTTCTGGTCCCACTGGAACTAAAAAGAAAATTGGAAACTACTTCAGTGGGACCAGGATTTTATGGCAGAACGAGCTTTTCATTACAGCTCAGGCCCTCAATTCAAGCTCAGCTTCTAAAGTGTAAGGACAGCAGCAGACAGCTTCTGCCTATATATGTTGTGATCTTAACCTGGCTTTGAAAACTAACTCTAAAAAGTTGATTTTAAGTTTATTTTTAATCTCAGCTTTTGTTTTAATAGAGGACTTTACATATTCCTTCAAGTAGTATAATATTCCTGTCCGACCTTAGTTAGAGCACATTCAGAATAAAAAAAAAAGCAGAACTTTTTTCCAAAAAAGTTCTGACTAAATTATATTGTCAAATCGACAGGAAATGCATATTTCTTCCAGTCCAAAGAAATGTCACATTATCCTCTTTTCCTGGCCGAAAACACAACATAGCATGACTTAAAGCTGTATTTTCTGCACCAATACCTGTTTTGTCTGTAAGCAAATATGAAATCCTCCCCAGCTGCTCAGGGATAGTGCTGGAGCGAACCACAGTGCCAGGGATTTTGGAATCCCTGCGGATCACCCAGCTGTACACAATCTTCCCCATGTCCAGATTCACACGTAAACTGCACAGCAGGAAAGAGAAAAAGGAAAATTAAAAGTATCATCAGGTAGGCTTTGGAAAAAATCCTTGTGAACTGCCATAGTGCAATGAAAGGACAAGGAGTTCCAATATGAGGTGCCAAAGGAGTTTCAGGAGAAGTTTATTCAAAGTCAGTGCTCTGGTGGCAAATCTAATTACACTGTGATTCAAAGACAGACAATAAAATTACAATGAGAAGAGCAGATGTGATTTGAGGGCAAGGTGAACACAGAGTAAGGACAGTGATGGATACCAGAGAGCAGATTAAAAATGGAGCTGAAATGAATCCCAGTCCTGCACCCAAAGTAAGTTACTAATCTACTGACTAATACAGTACAATTTAATATTAAAGTTTCATTGCCTTCTAAATGTAGTCCCTACATTCTGTATAAAACACCTCCCCTTTTCATTTTTTGCTCTGTTCTTATCACAGTAACCAAGTAGTCCAAACACTGCTAGAAGCGAATTTAAATATCTAACCCACAGCCTGAGCCAGTGAATGGGTTAATAAGTTATACAAATTCAGCGGAAACAACAAAACAATTCTCATGTTTGAACAATAGCTTCATTCCTACTTGCAGCCTTGCTTAGCTGTGAAATGAGGAGCAGAGAAGAGCTCAGGTGGCAGTCTGAGCTGGAAGCAAGGAGGAACACGCCGAGCAGGCAGAGTTTTGCTGGGAAGCACTGACAGCTGTCCCCTTACCTGATGGGAATGATGTTTGAGAAGAGCAGCAGGAATCTGATGATCTGCAGGTACCAACGGCCTGCAAAGTGCTGAAGGGCCACCATGACCAGGGACACCACCACCAGAGCCCCAAACAGGATCTTGGTGAGACAGTTCACCTCCAAATCAAAGAGGCCAATCTAGAACAGCAGGGAGAGATTTCAGGCACACAGATGAAGACGTCAGCTCAGTGCAATACTCCCAAAGGAAGTGAATTGCCATTCCATCCAAAAAGCCATTCCCCACCAGTCAGCTTCTCTGCTTTTGAAACACTAATATCATATTTAAATTTATAATAAATACTTTTTCCAGCTTATTAAATGAGATTTCCATCCCTGAGAAGCTAAGCAGAGGATGCAGAGGTGTAAGAGGACTCAGGCTGCCAAAGCTGCAGGCTGTGTAAACACCTCTGCACCATGTCTTAGCTTTGCTATAATGGAAGAATGTAGCAAGAGGAGCTTTTCTATTCTAACTGGGACTGTCTCATTATAAACACATAAAATAATGGTTTTTACAATCTTAGTAAAAGTGAGAAGACACATGTAAAATAGGATGAAAAAACTCAGGAGAAATAGGTTCTGTTATGGTAACTATCTTAAATCACAGGCTGGAAAATATGGATTATTCCTATGAGGTTGCCCCTCTAGTGTGTACTTAAGAGTATTTGGAAGGATCCTCTTCTAAAACATGATCAGTTTTTATTTATTATAAACCTGTTTCTTCACCATACCTTACTTCTTGGGTTGGAAGTATTCATCACGCTGCGCAGTTCCCTTCCCGTGTAGAGGACAACTCCCACCACAGTACCTGCACACACAAAGGTTTTCTCCTTAAAAATACTTGTCAGGTGGAAAGAATTTTCAGCAGGCTAATTTCAGAAGCAACCAGAAATTGAAAAAGCTGGTATCTGCAACACAACACCTACGAAAACACAGACTGGAATAGGAAGCATCCTCCTGGGCAGTAATTCAGTCTCAGGGCTGGACTTGATGCAGCATCACAGACTCCATCAGCTCATGGGAAGAGCAGCCAGCTTTGCTCTACTTTCCCTGACCCCCTTTTGATCCACTTGTCTCTCCAGACTATAAATAAAAGTTGCTGGGGATGGAGGATTTCTTGGATTTCCTCCCACCACTTGGAATCCCACTTTGGTGCTGCCTTCCACCAGACTTTCCTTGTGTGTCAAAATTAAATCAGCTCTGGGCTATGGTTATTTATTGGTAAAGGTTGATACAATCAGAGCAAATCCAATGAATTCTATAGCTCAAAGACAGAATTACCTTATTTAAAAATCTACAATTTACTTTAAGTGTTTATCTAAATACTGTTCCTGTCACAAAGTGAATCATATCAACTCCTACCTTCCTGTAACAGATGGAGCTGCTGGGAGCCCATCAGTGAATTTGTTGCTAAAGAGCTGAGAGCAACAAAGTTCTCAATTTTCTTCTTGCAGAAACATCATTCAGTTTAACACCATAAATTACAGGGTTTCTAAGGGTTTTCTCTTAGGAGCCATGAAGAAAAAGCCATCTACCATCAACAGCTTCAAAGCTGCTATTGCCCAGTGTTAAGAGTCTGTAAAAATGGAGAAAACCGACTCTAGAACAAGCACTCCTGCCAATATATTCCTACTTCATATTCTACTATTCCCCAGCTCTCACTAATGATTGAAGTTTTAACAAGCTGCAAGCTTTAAAATAAGGCTGATTCAAGAGAGGTGGTTTCTAAAAATATGCTGAGAAACAATCCTTTAAAAAAAACACCCCCAAAAACAACAACAAATCCCTGGAGCCAGATGGCAGGTGGTGGTAAGATCATCACAATTCAGATCAGCAGATGGCACAGCTACTCCAAATCCACTGCAAACAGTCAGAGTCAGACCCAGCCCTCCAGCAGCAGATGGAGAGAGACACATTGCTCTGCTCCATCTTACAGGGGCTGCCCCAGTGAGATGGCACCACAACCCGGCAGCTTCCATTCACAGCAGAAGAAAATTAGTATCTGCACTTTCTCCTAACAGAAATAACCTACAACATGGTAATTGTTACTACCACAGGAGAAACAAAACTGAGTAGTGTATTGGTAAGTCAGTCAGAATGAGAGGAAGCACCTGCCAGGACTAGAAGAAGCTTGAAGACACATTGATCTATGAAAGAGAAGTGTGTCTAGTTGGTTTATGGCCGTTTCAAACAAACTCAATTGCATAAACCCTTTGAAATGATATTTGCAAATGCACTGTTCAAGTCTCTCCATTTGACAAGTTTAATTCCAGAACTGGACTCCAGAATTCCACTCTCCTCCAGCTGCTGCTCAGCAAACTCTGCAAACACACTGGGCAGGAGAGGAACAAGGCTTTTACTTTGACATGCCTCTTCAAGGGGGCATTGATTAATCTCAGGCCTTGGGAGTTTATTGTATATATGAGTCAAAGTCTGTCAAAGACTTGATTTTTTCCCTTTTTTAAGAGTATATAGGACAAACTCAATGGAAGCACTTACCTGGAAATCTTTCATCTCAGCTTCTGTTCCCAGAAACCATTTGACACCATTTCTGTTACAGATTAGGATGTCAATGTGCAGAGCAATTAAGTGCTATTCTGGTCCTAGATGCTAAAGAAGGGCCCCAAAGGCCACTCCACTTCTTTCTCATCTAGGAATGTCCAAGAGGCAATTAGATGTCAGCTCAGCTCCCCAGAGGTGTTAGGACAAGGGGGAAACCTCATTCCAACTGCTAATTTCTCCAACTGACAGAATTATTATTCCATCACAGAAATACCTTTAAAAATTGTTAACATATTCCCTTAAAAACAATTTTACATGGGTCTCCACCTTACCTGATGCAATCACTGTGCTGGCCCACAGGGTGTTTTCTATGCTTAAACTTTCATTTACTGGAGGATCACTGTCCTCCTACAACAGGAAAAAGAGAAAAATAAACAAACTTGTCAGTAATGTAAAAGAGCAAAGGGTGAGAAAAGTCCCACAGAGGTGTTTGGAGAGGGATGCTGGGCGAGTTGGCAGAGGGATTTCTGACAGGAATGGAGAATTTTCATAAACCCTGGTGGATCCCTGGTTGATTTCAAGCCTGTGCCAGCAGACTCACCCTGGTGAAGGTCCCCACGAAGTTGTGTATGTCAATATTGGGCTCCTCTGCGTAGACGTAGGAGCGGATTTGCAGCAGGTCCTATCAAGCAGAGACATCCATCAGTCCTGTCAGCCACAGCTTAATAATGCACAAAAGCTTTACCAGAATACTTCATCAAGAGTTACTCAGCATGGTTTAGAACTGACTTGTCTTGATACCTACTGCAGCCCATGAGTCCCACAGAAAACACACCTGGGGTAGCACTGAGGGGTGACACCTGAGAGACTCCTGGGACTTATCAGGTGCCTGCGCCCCAGGAATGAAACCACAGCCTGAAAACAGGACTGAGGCAGCCACACATTTTCAGGTGAAGTATGTCCACAGTTGCCAAGCAGAGAATTTGCAGGCAGGAGCTTACAGAGGCCGTGGGCAGGCGCTGGGTGCAGGTGACGGGCAGCCGCAGCTTCCAGTCTGTCTCCCCGTCCAGCTGGTCCGTGCGAAGGAAGCAGGACCCTGGGGATGGCAACAGCAGTCAGGGATCCTTCCACCTCTGTCCTAGGCACCTCTAGGGATGGGATGGCTTCCCCTCTAGGATATTCATATCTTTCTCTCTCTGGAAACAGTGTCTGATTTACATAGGTTAATAATGGAAGGATGATGTTCCTGCATCACATTCCTTTACTTCCACTAGGCCAGAATTCTCTGTGTTATACTTTATAAGACACTTGAAATGTTCCCATTAATCTGTTTTCTAACCCTTCTGATCAAACACCTCCTTATCCCACACTTAACAAAACAAACCTGAACAGTAAGTAAATAGATCTAAAATGCAACCAGATTCATTTACCCTGGGCTCAACCCCTACATTCCTTGATTAGCAAACAAAACTAGAGCATAACATCCTGAGAAGTGGTGGTCCATAAAGCCACTTGAGCTCCCTCTCTCTCTCAGATTTTACTATTATCTATTTCTTTCCCATTTCCAAAAGATAATTTTCCCCAAACAACCAGTGAAAGGTTAATGGCTATTTTGACAATTGGTTCCAGATGTTTACCATTCTTCTCCGACGTCCTCAGGAAGATCATGTCAGCAGGGACCCTCTGGTTCTGGGAGGAGAAGAAAGGCCATTATTGTGCAGCCAGCCCTGCACGCGTGTGCAGCGCCTTCCCCAGAGCAGCAAAGGCACAAAGAGGATTCCTTTGTCAGCCTGGAGCTTGGGATTCAGTTTCCTTTGAATCCTGAACTCGCTTCCCTGCAGAATTCCAAGTGCAGGATAATAACTGGTGCCAGCTCCCACTGACCAGACCCAAGGGTTAGGTTTACAAAAGGGCTGGAGAGTAATTCTAGAAGTATGAAGAAATCTTAAACTAGGGCTGGTTTCCTTTCAAGGAGTCCCATGTTAGCAGAAAGGCTGTATCTGGAATCTGCAGCTACCAAGTTTCTCTTTTTGTACCGAGTATTTTCATGCTAATGGTTTTAGAGGTCACAGCTGCTTGCAGAGAGTGGGTGGGAAAGACACAAAAATCAGTGGATTAAAAAAACCACATTAAAAGTCATTCAAAGGGGTAAATATACCTGTATATACCAGTAGCTACGAGTGAATCACTGGGTCTCTCAAAACTGCAATGCTTTTACCCAAAGAAACACCTGGGTGCTGCATTTGTTCCAGGTATTTCACCTGTGTGCAACAGACACAGCAAGGATAGGGAAGCTCTTTATCTTGTTATACTATAAGTAAAAAATGAGGTTATAGTTGCATGCCTATGGATTTGCCCACATTTGTAAAGATAATGATATTATTGGTGAGGTGGGGAAACCCTGTAAAGTGATTAAATATTTTAACTTGTCTTCAACACCTGATATTCTAAGCCTGTTGTAAAGTAGAAATTCAAAAGACCCAATTTTCTATCGTCTTGCAAAAAAAAAAAAAGTACTTTAGACACAGGAAGATGAATATAAAGACAAACCTTTTCCACAATGATGAGGTCACCCACTTGTATGTTAGAGCTCTTCACCTTGACAGTCCCTGCAAAGGAAAGACGCTGGTGTCAGAGCAGAGCAGGGCAGGGTGTGGGGTGCTGTGTGCTGCTCCTCCCCTCCCTTCCTTCCACTGCACTATGGGGGCAAAAATGTCAAATGTTTCCACCTCAGGAACTGGGCAATGCTGCCCTGTAAGGACTTCCTGAGCCCTTTGGGTGGGTCTCCCAAAAAGGGCTGAAAGCCCCTCATCCAACAGCTCCACACCTCAGCCCTGGATGCTCTCCCTGGTCATAACTCTGCAACAATTCCTTAAACTCCTTCTTGTACTGCTTAACTCAGGAATTCAAAAATACTTCCAGCGTCAGGCAGACGACAGAGCAAGAACAGAAAGTTACAGCAGGAAGCCATCAAATCCAACTCCTTTTCCTCAGGTGCCTGAAAATGTAAAGCTTGACTCTCAAGACAAGGCCTGGAAGCTGAAAGCAGAATGGGCCCATCCAAAATCCAGGCTCATTTCCTCTCCTGCTGCAGCTCCAGGATCTGGCTCAGCTCTGCCACTTCTCCTTTGCCTCTTGCAGGACCAGCCAAACAAGCAGAGAACAGGTCCTACACAAATCATGTAAATATTTATTCCTGTGCAGCCGTCAAACATTTCCCAGTTGCTTTAAAACGGAGGATTAATTTAACAATTGGCTAGTAATTCCAAGATCATTAGCCAGCTCTAGATTTGGCTTCTCAGACTAACTAGTGATTTGTAATCAGTTAATTTGAACCCTGCCTCTATGTTGTCTGTTATATTTCAACAAAAGCCTCTTTAATCTGCTGTGATTTGAGTGGAAGTGGGGGAGGCACGTGGAGCTCACCCTGGCATGGACCAAACTCCTACTGTACCTCAAAATTCACGGGCTAACTGGCCAGATAGCAGCTCAGGGGGAAAGCAGGAGGGGGAAGGGAGGGGGAATAGAAATTAGCACAAAGCACAAAGGTCACTGGGATTTTACTACTGGCAGTCCCTTCATTAGCATCCTTCTCAGGATATGCTTCAGTGTTTCTGCTCCAAATTAACAATGAAAGCCATTCTGGGCTGGGAGCAGCCTGCTGCTTTGGTGACACACTGTGTGCTTAACAACATGCTTCATCACTGCTGCTAATAAATGCAGACTTCCTTGCATGCTGTAATTATTCCTACAAATTATAAGCAGTCATGGCCCATTTCACAAATATCTCATAGGTCTTTCATGGATTCTGGAGTTTGCCTTGTGAGGTTTCTTTTTAGGTTTTTTTTTGGGGGGGGGAGGAAAAAAGGTAAACAAAATGAATGCTGGGCTAAAGACATCTCTGCCGGGGCAGGAAGCAAACCGGGGATTAAGAGTCCATTACGCTGGGGCTTGAAAAGAAAAGCTGCACTCCAAGGGGATCAAAAAAAGCATCCCTGGCAGTCTTCTGTATGGGCTATACAAAGTTAGGTACTATGACACTAAAAGGGTCTGACAGATAACATCTCTTCCTCCCCTTTTAATACGGTTATTCACAAAACAACAAAAAGTGCTTTTGAATATTCTCCCGTGCGAAGGAAGGGGGGGAGAAAAAAGCTCTCCCCACACAGGCACAGCCATTCCTGACCCAAAGTGCAAAAAAGCTGTGGATTTGCTTAACCATATTTTCTGTATTCTCTTAAAGATCACAAGGATTTGTCTGGTGACTGTCAGTAGAAGCAGTGCTACCTGCAGGGTTCAGGCAAACTTACTTTTGGAAATTTTTTTTCCTTAATGAGGTAAAAAAATCATTCTGCAAAAGAAAAGCAAAAGAAAAACTAATGCCTGGACAAAGCTGTAACGTGATGATTTCCTATCATTACGCACATAAAAGGCTTTTGGGACCATTATTCTGAAAACAGTATCATCTGCTTTAAAATTTTTCCAATATGAGAAAACCCAAAGCAGCTGGAGCAGATTTGTCTTGTTCACCAACCCTCCCAACCTCAGCTGTTTCAGGGTAAAACAAAGAGGGGACCTTTCTAACCAGCACACTTTTTTACAACTTCTGGATAAATGAGATGCCCTTTTTAGGTAGCTAATTCTGCTTTTGCAGCGCCCATGGCCCCCGTGGGTGACATCTCTGCAGTGTGCACCACACGTCCTGCTAAGAAGGCACAGGACCAGATGTTTCCTTTGACTCAGGACTCCCATAAAGCAACTTACTTGAATTAGTTTTATTTTGATCTTGGGAATTCCATAATTCCCTTTTCTTTCTGTGGGGAAACTGCCACCTAAACATTGGATGTTTTCTCATGCATGTTTAAAAGCAGCTAATAGCACAACTGTTCCATTTCCCAGTATTGCTCTGCTATTTAAGTATTTTTGTAATTATAAACCCTTGCTTTTCTAAGTGCAACTAGAAATGCTTCCTCTAAATACACACAGGTTTATTTAGCATTTATATCACTTTCAGTTTGTACTTCCTTAAGTTAATCAGAATAGAAGTTGGTGTTCATCACTTTTTAAATGGAACTAGTCTTGATCTCTCATTCAAAAAAAAAATCTATTGTTAAAAGTTGCCTGGTATTTGTTGCATTCTCTGCTGTATCCTGATTTATCTATTTTAGAGACAAGACAGTAAACATAACCAAATGCAAATAGTTTGGTCCAACTTAAGCTATAGTCTTTGAAATGATCACCAAATCTGCAGCATGATGGGTGTCCCAGAAAGCAGATAATTTCAAGTAATAAATACATGAGCCAGAAAAGATGCCTTTTTTTGCCTTGTCAACCCTTAAGACAAAATTTCACAATAGATCTGCAAAGCTGCACTGAAGTACAGATCTAAGCACTTAATTTGGAATCAAAAACGAAGTCAGAGGTTTACGAAAACAAATGTATCTAAAAAATTAAAGAAAGAAGGGAGGTGGGTTTGTTTGATGTGCTGCACCAAAATTTTGCCTTTTGTAGCCTTATGCTGTGGAGCAGGACTTGCAGAGTTTGGGAAAATATTGGTTTTTTTATGGCTGGTAAATGCCAGTGATCTGTATCTTAAGTAGCACCCCTCAGTAGGAGGTCCCTTCCCACTTTTCTGTGGAGTTTCTCTCTATTATGCAGTGTTACCCAGGGAGGGGGGCTGCAGGAGAAGAAAAACAAGCCAGGAATTTGCAAGCACAGTTCGAGCTTTCCATCAAGCAGATCAGAACAGAGACCCCTGAACACAGGGAGGCTTGTGGCTTTATGAATAGGGGATTGAAATTTGATTATTTTTTATAACAATCCAAACAATTCTCCTTTAAATGCAGAGCTTTCCACTAAAAAAAAACAACAAAAAACCAACTTTCCAGAAGTCTGCTGGTTTCATCATTTTGGAACATAAATGGATCATCTGGATATAAAGATAAAAAAGGTTTAGGGTGGAGGTTTTTTTGTCATTAGGTCTCAGCACGGGGCTGTGCCAAACCCTGCAGCATGACCTGTGCTGCTCAACAGCAGCAGAAAAAGAAACAGTCTGTAAACAGCCCAAGTCCTACTGCCAGCTACACTGAAAATTAATTCTGCTGTTCCAAATTTATTTTCATATTTACTGCTTCTAATTTTGAGTAGAAAGCGATGGGCTCCTTTGAAAACCCAGCTCCTTCCTCTGACTCAATAAAGGGGTGAGATAAATCAAACCCCAAATTTCCATCCCCAGCCTCACCAGGCCCTTCCCTGCTCCCAGGTAATTCCCAGAGGAGCTGAGGCTTTAATCAGTGGAAAAGGAGATGATCAGCTCTCCCAAAAAATTCAGTACTGATATTCAGTGAGGGACAGAAAATTATTTTTCTCCCCAAACCATGTGACAATCATAAATAATTTTCTATGTGTTTTTTCTACTCTAAACCACACCACAGAGTCTCATTCCGGTTTCTGCACAAAATTCATGTTAAATACAGTGGCCTGAGATTTTCAGCTAGTGCCCAGCTGCCAATCCTCTTTGGATTCTTTCACAAAATTAGAAAAGTTAAAGGACTGGGGGGAGGGAAATCATTCATGGGAAACGTAATAGCAATATGAAAAGAACTAAAGGAGAGGTCAGGCCCCTTATAGATCATTGAATAGAATCCAGAAGGCAACT
This sequence comes from Anthoscopus minutus, assembly GCA_013399455.1. Taxonomy (NCBI): domain Eukaryota; kingdom Metazoa; phylum Chordata; class Aves; order Passeriformes; family Paridae; genus Anthoscopus; species Anthoscopus minutus. The sequence goes on along the minus strand of VWYI01011429.1, from coordinate 30,239 downwards.
CTTTTATATCTTTAAATAGATGTAGTACACCCCTCTTGGATGAGGCTTTTGTTGGTTGCCAAGCATTTTAAGTGTTGTAGTAAGAACACGTTATTAAAAGGGGATTTAATATTCAGAAACTCAAACTCCCCAGTTTGGAGGTGCCTCATAACTCCTGGCATGTGAAATATATCCAGCCTTAAGCAATTACATTTGAAAAGCAGCCTTATTCCTACAAATGCAGCATATTTTTCCTACACCTACATCACTGCATCTTAATTCAGGGGAATAAACTTTTATTACTAAGAAATCAGAAACGGAAAAGAACCAAAACTTGCTCAAATTCAGTTCATTCCCTTTTTAAAACAAAACCCTGGCCTCACCATCTTTGTCGTGGTATTAGGAGTAATTCCATAGTGAGGCAGCACTGGATTGCTCAAATGAGAATTCAAATGTCTTTGTAAGGTACAGCACAGCTGGAAACAATGGCCAGAGCAGGGTCAGGCTCACAAATCGAGGGCTCCAAACTCCTCAGGGCTGGAGAGGAGGCTGCAGGGGATGGACACAGGAAACGCAGGAGCTGATCTGCCAGTCCTGAGCAACTACATCAGTTGCTGCTGACAAACACACACCTCACAGCCTTTTCTGGGTCTTTAGGGTGGGCAGGCCCTGGCTCAGGTGCCCAGAGCAGCTGTGGCTGCCCCTGCATCCCTGGCAATGCCCAAGGCCAGGCTGGACACTGGGGCTTGGAGCAGCCTGGGGCCATGGGAGCTGTCCCTGCCATGGCAGGGGGGGAGGTCTGGATGATCTTTAGGGTCCCATCCCACCCAGGCCATTCCATGAATCCCTCAGCAAACCCCAACCTCCACCAGAGCTTGGTGAGGAGCCACCCAGGAGCAGCCACCCGGACCCGAGGGCTCCGCAGCTGCAGCGTGGCCACAAAGCCACGTGCCTGGGAGCCCACAGCCCCCTCCCAGCCCTGAACTCTGGCTCTGGCTGTCAGCAGGGCTGGATTCCGGAGCCACGGAGCCGACCTCTGGCTGTGAGCTTGCTGTAGATCTGCGAGTTCACTTCCTTGTCCCGCATGTAGCATCGGATCTCCTCGGCCGCCTCGCGGATCACGGTGACAGCCAGCACAAACCCCTGCCAGCAGCACGGGGAGAAACAGCAGGCATGAAAAGGTCAGGGAAAAAAGTCACATCTGCCTCTAATAACAGCAGTATTTATCAGTGCCAATGCCAACAATCTGCATTTCCTTATCCTAGCTGATCTTCCTGAATCAGTACAGTTAGATGCGCTGCTGTGCAAGCCCCCGGTACCAAACACACACCAGCTGCTTAAAAAGACTGCTTAAGAACTCTTCCTATTTTATCATGATGCTCTCCCCAAGCACATCTTGGTAAAGCTAATCCCCCAAGCAAATCTTTGTAAAGTTTATCCCCAAGCAAATCTCTGTAAAGTTCACCTGAACAATGCAAGTACCATATCTCATTTCACCTCACAGCTGAGCAACTGAGACTGAGAAGTCCAAGGTATGGCAAGATCCCTCAAATCTCAGTGCTCACCACCCCAGAGGCACTGAAGTCAGCACAACCTGGGAGGTTTCTTTGTATAATTTGTACAGAAATCTGCATAAGCCCCTTTTTTTAAACATACAGATAAACAGAGAATGCATGTGCCTTGATGTGTGTGTATGCAGACACTCCACCTACACAAATAACACTCTAAATTTAGATATTTATGTGCACTATTCATGGTGTAATTACATGTTGGCCTGACTAGGGCTTCAGTCCTGCTTTTCTGTGCACATGAGCAGCCATTTCATTTCCTCTTGCCATGAGGAAATGCCCACATCACATCCTTCACTGTATAAAAAAGAATTGACTAATGCAAGCCAATTCTTTATGGGCTTGGCATCACAAAATCATGTTTCTACCAGAGACTAAATATTAGCTCAGACTCACTGAACAGTTAAAACACTCCTCTCATGCATCACAGAAAATAAACTTTTTACAACTTGTGTTGAAAGTTGCAACACAACTGGTTGTGAAAAAGTTGCAGGTACTAATTATCTCTGTCAATAAGGAGCTTTAAGAAGGGAGCAAGGTTATGTTAGAAACTGCAGGTTTCTAGTACGTACATATATCTAAATGTGTGATCTAATTAACTAATTAATATAGTAATCAAATGTGTTTGTTCATTTACCTAGAAATTTCTACCTGCTCTCCAAAATAAAACTAAGAAGCATCAGCTATTTTCAGCTTAGGTTTCAACTGTTTGAAGAGCCTTCAAATAAGCACCCCAAAATATTCCCATATGTTCCAACTGACTGTGTCATCTCATGTGTCACTCCAGCCCCAACATTCATATTAACAGCAGTAATGAACAAAGAATTTCCTTATCCTGCTTTCGGGCAGCTCTTATGCAAATTCTAACTGCTCACCTGGCACAGACAGGTCACACCTGCCTGTACAACAGAAAGAGAGATCCTCTGTGGTCATTGATATTTAATTTATATCCTTTATATAATTTACTGGACAGGATCCTACAACACCAGCAGCAGATTCACACAGCAAATGCAAGACAGCATTTGAGAGAGAATTAATGGAGATTTAAGCTTTAAAACAAATATAATTTTAACAGCAGTGTCCCAAAGCTGTCCCTTCACTTCTTTCTGGCTTTTACCACGGATCTCACTGCACTGAAAGTCTAAACCCTACAACATGCACAGCACAGGCCTCAGGAAGCAAGTTAAAAATAGGATTTAAGATGCAATATTACACCCCACAGTAAAGGCAGCACAAGAAATTTTGTCAAACACCAAAACTTTCTTGGATAAATTATCCTTGAATGACTTACCAGAGGAACCCAGTATGTGTAAAGTGCACCAAGCCTCATCTCAACCACAAACTGAGAGCAGGCCAAGAGCAAAAAATAAAGGTTGAAGAAGTATTTGAATTGGTTAAACAGCACCTAAAAAAAAAACCAGGCAAAAAGAGGAGGGAGAGTGTTACGCACATTGAACTAACCACCAGAAACATTTCTGTAAGTTCTCCTAGTGACTAAATGCTGACTTGGGGGAGTTTTTAAGCAGTCCTGGGCACTCAGGACAGATCTGTGTCTGGTTTGCTGCTGCCCTGAGGCAGTCTTGGCATGAACTCTACCAAACACAACCCCATCATTTTCTCCAGCTCCAGATTCTGCACTTGTCTCCTGTAAAAACCACTGAAAAATGGGGAAAGCATTGGGGTGGGATGGTGAAAAGCAGCTTTGCTCATGCTTACCCCAGGGAGGAAGGTAAAAAAGTTGTATTTCTGGTTGTTGATGACATTGCGAGGGTATCTCTGGTCTCTCTTCTCGGGGTGGCCCAGCCAGACAGTGCGAGGCCTCGGCTCCCTCCTCCCACAGCATCTCAAGCACTCACAACACCTGCAGAAGGACCACAAATTAATTAATTTGTTCATTTATTAATTAGTTCATTTCCAACACACTTCTCTGGGTCACACACACCCCCTGCAGCCCCTGGCCCACCTGCCCCAGCTCACAGGAAATTCAGCCCAGCACTGAGGCCACCAGGAGCTCTCTGCTTCTGGTGAAGAAAACCCTGCCCTGCCCCACGTTACAAATCCTTACTCGAGGCATGGAATCAAACAAGGTCAGGTCCTTCAGGGAAGATGCAGAGATGTATCAGCCATCCTCCCTGTACCTTGAAAAAGCCTCTCTGTTCAAAATCACCTCCCAGACCCCAAAAGAGCATTTTTCTGTTGTCACTGCTGCTTTCTGAAAGCCAATCTCTTCCCAATGCCCTTGTTCCTTTAAGAACAGACATTCTGAATTTCACTGACATTTAGCAGAGCCAGCATCAGCCAGATTCACCACCAAAAGCTTCAGAGCTCTTACAAAACATCCTTCCAGAATGTGCCATGAAAAATTTCTTCTTGATTCCAGCATTCTGCCCCACAAGTTCAGTTCAATGCTAACAAAGAAATAACTACTGCAGGAAGTGCACAAAGCACTCTGGAAATCCCTGTCATGGCAGAGGATACGGGCAGTGCATTGAGCAGAGCTCACAACTCACCACACAGAAGATAGCTACCTACAAAAAACTTAATTTTTAATGTTTCAAGCCCTGCTGGCTGCAAATAGAAAGAAGTGTTATCAGTCAGTTCCCTGAGTACAGAAGGGGACTAAAACTCGACTTTGCTTCCTGAAATAAAGAGGTGTCACCACGTGATGCTCCCTGAGCAGGCACAGGCCTTCACTTCACCAGCCTGACTGGCAAGATGATTTCTCACAGGCTTTTAAAACTACTCAAAAACGAGTTTTGCTTAATCAAATCACTCGGACTTTATTTTAGTTCATGAAGAGTCGCAGACAAGCCCTGAAAAGGTGGATTTTCTCTAGTGTGCACCAAGAACAACCTAAGCCGAAGCGCACAGATGCCACCCAAGCCCAGGGAAGGTGGTTTCCTTCTGAAAGCAGCTTTGGGACCAAAATGCTGCCAAGACAGCAGAGAACTGCACAGCACCCACAGCAGTGCTGCAGGAACAGGGAACCACAGGGCCTGGCTGGGGCCCAAGAGACTCCTGCAGCTCCATTCCAACACCTCAAACCATGAAAGCAGTGAGCACCTAAATCAAATTACTGGAATGAATAATAATGTTCAGGTATATAGAAAAGATTTCTGATTTCCTACAGACTTGCAGCACCACTACTGCCACACCTGCTTACCTCTGGATAGGGACATTCCCTGTTATTCTGAATTTGTAACTTGTCTCAGTGGATTTCCTCCTTCAACTACTCCCTAGGTAGTGTAATTTAATAAACATAATTCATTAATCAATTTTATCATTATCAATTTAATTAATATGTCATTTAATATTAACTAATAATAATCAATAATTACTGTATTAATTAATCCTTATTAGTATTTATTATTAATATATATAATTGGTAATAATTAAATACTTGATTATTAATAGTATTAATAGTTATTTATTTATTAATATTGTGAATTATAATTAATTTAATTATTAATTACTATTTATTGCATGGCTATATATTAATTATCATAATATATAAAATATATAATTATATATTAATATTTTTGGTTGATATAAATACCCTAAATATAACCGCTTCAAAAAGTTATGCTTGCCTCTGAAACTCTTAATTTTTGTCACCTCTACAAACTATTTTTGCTTGTTAAAAAAACTAACTAGTAGATTCTTTTTCCCCATATTTATGTATAAAATCCACATTGAAAGGCAGTTGGATACCAAGACCAAACATGGCAAAATCGGTTTTAAACACTCAAATTCAGAAGCTCTACTACAAAGGTGTATTTTATGAACTGGATACCTTTTAATTGCAATTTGCTTCTGTGTTTGCAGGTGAAGACCTAAGACAAACAGTCACTTGCATCCCAAATACATTTGAACAGAAACTAGGGGAAGTGGTGGTATTTGGATATTCTGAGAGAATATAAATATGCTCTATAGGAACAAAGGGAGAAAAAAGGGGTTTTCCTTCTTTCACAAAGGAGAAAAGGCTCCAAAAAGAAGTTTTACCCAAGGGAGCAAATCTGGTTAACACAAACCCTATTTCATCACAACATGCTTTCCAGTTAGGAAAAGTCAGTCAGTGCTTGCCATCAGACATCTGAAACCATTTACCTTTGTTTATTTTTTAGGTTGGGCCTCTCATAGGGATTGTACTCAACAGCAAAAATACCCCCACACCTATATCATAATATTTACAGGAGGGTGACCCCTCGTAGCATTCCCACCACAAACACACTTGTTGCTGTAAGAATGGTCATTTACTAATGCCATGCCACTACAGGGTTTGAGAAACAACCTTAAAAATAATGCAGCTCCAGGAACAGGCAAGAAATGGCTTGGGAGAATCTGCTGAGTAAAATTAACAGGTTTGTGAAATCCCTGCCTGGCTGGAGTCAGTTCTGGCAGCCTCATGAATTAAGGGGAAAGCAAACTGAAAACCTCATTAGGCAAACAAAAGAAAAACTTCCTGCCTAGCAAGTTTTGAAGGTAAGTATCAGGAGCATCGATGCCCAAGTAAAGAATATCCAGCATTTCTGCTGGGAGTCTCCTACACAGCCTTACAGCACGAGGTTTCTCTAAAGTATTTACATAAAAAATTACCAGTGAACAGAATAATACTACAACCAGCACTGAGAGCCCCAGATTGCAACACTTGAACAGGGGAGGTTCCTCAGCACTCAGGAATCCCATTACATCACAGCCCAGGGCTGCAGCCTCAGCCAAGAACTCCTGTGCCAGGGGCTGAAAATCCTGACAGCAAATCCTGACTTTTACCCCATAAACGTTCCAAGGTTTTTGTTCTGAAGGCACCTACCCAGCCCTAGTGCTGGTGTTTAACCCTCACCTACTCTGGGGCTGTTTTCCCCTCCTGTGCTTTGCTGGGTGGGCACAGAGCAATCCACCATCCAAATCCTGCACTAGCAGGAATGTTTCTCATAAGAATTCTCATAATAATTGCTCAAGTGCCAGTCCATGAATTGCTGAAGTAAGTTTAAAATGAAGTTTTGCTAAGAACAGAGTAATTTCTCAAGCACAGAACCATGTGCTCATTCTTCCAGGCAGATGTTACCGCTCTTCCCAAAGGTAGCTGATTGCCTTAATTTTTAATTATTTTTAAACTTTTCAGTGACGTCTTAAACTTCACTGGGGAAGAATCAGTAAGATCATTAGTTCTCCTTTTCCCTTCCTTCTCTGCAAACGGAATAATCTTAATGTAAAAAAGAAAAATCAGTTGATATGGGCACCAGAAACAAAGTACTCTGAGCACATACAAATGGGTTTTCAGATTGGCTTCGGTGCCCATTAAATAAAAAATACTTTTGACTGGAGCTGTCACCTTTTTCCAGTTACTTTATTTGTTTCTCCCTGCAAGAATTTTGCAGGCAGTGTAGTTCTCTGATCTGCTGTTTCTCTGGCTATCACCCCTACTTTTAAGTCACAAGCTCAGAGACTCAGAGGGAAGGGGCTGCTTCATTACTATAGAATTCTCTGCCCACAGCAAAGGCAGTGGCACAAGAAGAAGTTTCTGGCAGAGAATTATTTGCAATATTAGGAATAATGTTTTCCATGATGAAATCTAAATAGTACATCCTGGAAAGGGATAGATTGTCTAGAAAAACAGCTGAGAGTTTACATTGCTGCTGAGAAATGCTGATAAAATTAATGTGCCCTTTCCAAGCATTGGAATCACAAGAGTTACAGCAATGTAAACAGTTTGCTATAAAAGTTTAGGAGCACGTTCCTAAGCATTTCTTCTTCTCCATTTTTCAGCTAAAGGACTGAAGAACAATCCTGCAATAACCCCTGAAGTATAGAAAAGTAGCAAGTGAGGGTAAATAATGGACTTTAAAAATTATCATCATACAGAAAAAGCATGAAGAATATGTGAAGACAGTTTATAAGGGGCAGCTTATACAGCACTGTGCAACTCACATTTTAAATCATAACTTGGCAAAAATAACAGGAAACAAACTCACAAATCCTCAAATAGAGCCATAACCACTGAAAAGAATCTCTTTGGATGCAAACTGTACCTGAAACTCAGTCCTGGAAGTGATGCTGCCATTAATCTGCAGAGGGATCCAAATGAACAGGAGGAACTGAAGAACAGGTCTGCTCTGCACTTCACCTGGGATTATATTTGCTTACAAAAACACCTTCCAGTGATGATGTAAGAGGCAGTAACACAGCAGATTGACTGTCAGTTGCCAGGTGAACAGCCACTAGCAAGAAGCAGGTTTTATTTATAAATGCAGCGTGTTTGATGGAGAAGTATTTGAAGATCAAATGAAAAATACTTCTTCAATGTAAAACAAACCCATTAGGAAAAAGGTACCACGTTTGTGTAACACTGAGGTAGCATTTGTCAAATTAGTGCTGAAGTTCATCGACATATTTAGTCACTTCTAAACCAAGCCCATTTCTCAGATTTTGTTTCTATGACCCTCATGGGCTGCGCTTGGCACCTTTAATACACAAACCAACACCCCATGTGACATTATTCCAAACGCAGGGGACAGATTTTCCATGGCTAAAGAAAACCAGAGCCATGCACGGCCACCTTGCCCTTTTGTGCACCTGCAAAACATTCCCATGTTTCCATGTGAAACATTCTGGAACATTCCCACTGCAGGCCGTGCAGCCAGGACGGCTCTGGAAGGGGCCAGGAGAGCTGCAATTCCTGCAGCCAGGCTGTGGGAAAGCAACCCAGCCCTTGCCAAGGCACACCCACACAGGCACACAGAGGGCAGGAGCTGCCATCCCTGTCTGTTGACTCTGAAATGGAATTTGCCGTTTTAGAAAGCCAGAGTACACAGGCAGTACACACGGCCTCACCAAGTGCTCCTGTAAAGCTCCTCCTTCCCTGCTCCATTCCTTGCCTCCTTCCCCCTGCAGCTCTGCATCGAGGCCTTTTCCATAGCAGCAGCAGCATGAGCACAGCAGTTTGCTGCTTTAAAAGAAGCCTTGCAGGATTGAGGACTGACACCACGAGCTATTTAGGGGACTTGTGTCATGTGCTGAGAGGAGAACCCGGGCTACTCCAGGGACTGGCAGCTCCCTCCCCGGCAGAGCAGGGTCCTGGGAAGCCCAGGCTCAGTGCCACCCGTCCCAGCAGAGCTGCTGCAGTTGGTGCCATGCTTCCCTCCTCACTGGCACGGCGCTCACAGGGATGCACAGGGCTGCAGGGATGCACAGGGCTCACAGGGATGCACAGGGCTGCAGGGATGCACAGAGCTGCAGGGATGCACAGGGCTGCAGGGATGCACAGAGCTGCAGGGATGCACAGGGCTCACAGGGATGCACAGGGCTGCAGGGATGCACAGAGCTGCAGGGATGCACAGGGCTGCAGGGATGCACAGGGCTCACAGGGATGCACAGGGCTGCAGGGATGCACAGAGCTGCAGGGATGCACAGAGCTGCAGGGATGCACAGGGTGGAACTCAAGGCACACAGCACGGGAATTTCAGAGCTCAGCCTTTGATGGCAGCAAGAAGAGCCACACTGAAGCTGTGCTCAGGATCCCCACTTCTCCCACTCGGTTCATTAAGCATGTGGCTTCTCTCTGACACAGACCTGAGCTGTCTGAGCCATCACTCATCTCTGCAAGGCTACTGAGCCAGTTCCTCCCTGGCTTCCTTTCAAAGCATGCCAGAGGCTGAGGGTAATGAAAGCCTTGCTGGATGGCACCTGTCCTACAGGTGAATCTGTCTGAAAACTCATCCCCACTGGTGGGGAACCCCCCCCCAACAGAAGCCAGTTGGGGCTATGGTAAAGTGAAGACACTTGCTTATCCCAGGCTTTTATATGTACCGAGGAACTTCAATTGGATGGCTTTTGTTTGGGTTTTTCCTCAGAGGGAACAGAAGAAAGGAGGCCTTGATTATGGCTTAGGATTCCCAGGACTCTATTCTGGCTGTGACACCAGGGACCCCTCGACTTTCTTGATTATTTCTTCTGTTGTTTATAACATTGGTTTGGATTGGCCTGACTTCAAAGCTTTGTTATCCATCACTTGACCAAATATGAAGAGATCACCTCACTAAAACAAGGGTTCCTCATATATGACAAATCCCACCCCCAAACAATTACTGCACCAAACAGAAACCCCAAATCCAATTTATTTCAGCTGCTATGGAATACAAACCCTAGACAAGCTTCCTTCCCATGCTGCTGGAATTTTTTGCTACCACTGGAAAGCCTCGTGTGGCTGCTAATCAAGCAGAATCCACAGGCAATGAACCATAGCTTGGGTTAGCTGAGGGCAGGTTCTGCTAGGCAGCACTAACCACATCGGAACACCCAAGAGGCTCCCGCTGCAGATTAGAGAACTCCAGGAAAAGAAACCATTCGAGCAGCTTTGAGAAATTTCCCAGGTCTTCACCTCTCCCCGCTCCCTTCAATCACGTCACCAAATGCAAGGCCATGGTGGCTGCACCTTGTGGCACTTGCTCAGCGGTGCATGTGACACAGGCAGGGGGATTGCTGCTGCATCACACACACCTCCCTGCCGTGGGCACTGCCACAGCAGCACCAGCAGCAACGCTGGCAAGAAGGAATGAATCTAATGCTGAATAAACTACGTACAGCAATGTCAGTTACAGGACTCTGAACCCAAACTACCGACCAGAAACATAAACAAGGCAAACGTGGGTGTTTCCCCTTGTTCTAACAGTGAAGATTTCCTTCAGTATTGTGGTTTATTTTGCTAACATCACCCGCCACATTTAAAAAACCCAGATTCTCCAGGGACTAATGAATGCTGTGATAATTGGCAGCCAGGTGACTTGGATACCACGTACATCCTGCTGTGTGCCAACCAACCTGTCTGCACAGTGGTGCAATTTCATAATGGAAGAGGATCAGAGAGCCATTTTTCTTACTTCCTGCATAGAAATACCAGTATAAACATATCCATATGTCTCTTTTAGGGACGCATCGCACACACTCGGGCTGCGGCAACATGGCACGCAAGGATATTGTATTGCTGCGCTGATACACTTAATGGGAGCCGGGGCCTTTGTTACACACACCGTCCATGGTCCTGCGCTCTTCCCCAGCACGGCCGAGGGGCTCTCCAGCCCCGGCCGTGCGCCACGACTGGGATGGATGATGACAAGCAGGAGCCGGGCCGCGGTGACACGGCCGTGGTGACACGGCCCCCGCCCAGCCCGGTCCCTCCGGGCGCTGCTGCCCCGCTGTGACCGCGGCTCCGGCGCTGAAACCGGCAAGGCCGAGCCGCTCCCTGCCGGGGCTGTCCCCGCTCCCGCAGCCCGCCTGGATCCTGCCCTGCGCCGGGCGTGCCACGGCAATGGCGTCAGGAGCAACCTGTCAGCGCCCGCCTGCCTCCCCATCCTCCTCCTCCTCCTCCTCCTCTTCCTTTCCTCCGGCCCGGCCCGGGCCGCC